>KQ999419.1:95655-113029 GCA_001598015.1 Dorcoceras hygrometricum | reverse complement strand
ATAAAGGTCTGCCATTTGATCATGTCGATAGGTCATTCGATAAGGAATAAAACACGCAGATTTTGTCAACCTATCGATAATCACCCAAATTGCATCACAACCTCGGGATGATTTTGGCAATTTCGTTACAAAGTCCATGGAAATATGATCCCATTTCCATTCAGGAACTGATAGACTCTGTAATAAAACAGCGGGTTTCTTTCTTTCCGCTTTCACCTGCTGGCAGTTCAAACACTTTGAAACAAATTCAGTCACATCAGCCTTCATTTGTTTCCACCAGTATTGTTTCTTCAAATCGTTATACATTTTCCTGCCACCAGGGTGAATGCTGAATTTGCTTCGATGGGCTTCACTCAAAATCTGGTCTTTCAACTCCTTAATATCTGGAACAACAAGTCTGCTATTCACATACAATACCTCATCAGTACTGATTTGATATTCAGATTGATGTCCAGAATTCACTAGTTCAATCGATTTCTGGATATTCAAATCTCTCTTTTGTGCTTCTTTAATTCGAATCAACAGTTCAGGTTCATCACTGATAGCACAAATTCTCATTGGTTTTCTTTCTGTTTCAAATACATATCCAGAAATGCAGCAAGTTTCACCCCGATCGTAGCCAAAGATAAAGCACAAATCTTCCTACTCAGAGCATCAGCTGCTGCATTCGATTTCCCTGGATAATACTTAATCTCACATTTCAATTCAAGAAAACTATCCTCACATGCTTCTGACCAAACAAAGGGTGCATTTTTCTGTGTCAACTGAGTTATAGGCTTTGCAATACTCGAGAAATCCTGAATAAACCGTCTGTAATACCCTGCAAGACCCATAAAACTTCGAATTTCTGGCACAGATTTTGGTCTAGGCCAATTGATCACTTCCTCTGTCTTACTTGGATCAACTGAAATTCCATCTCTAGAAATAATATGCCGAAGAAAGACTACTCTTTGTAACCAAAACTCACATTTCGACAGCTTAGCATACAATTTCTCATCTCTCAAAGTCTGCAAAACTGTTCGAATATTGCTCGCATGATCACCTAAATTCTTCGAATAAATTAGAATATCATCAATAAATACAATCACGAAATCATCAAGGTATTTTTGGAAGACTCGATTCATTAAACTCATGAACACTGCTGGTGCGTTAGTCAATCCAAAAGGCATAACCACGAATTCATAGTGACCGTATCTTGTTCGAAAGGCAGTCTTTGATATGTCTTCATCTCTTACTCGCAATTGATGATATCCCGATCTCAAATCGATCTTTGAATACACTGACGAACCCTGCAACTGATCAAATAAATCATCTATTCGTGGCAAAGGATATTTATTCTTTATCGTTGCCTTGTTCAGTTGCCGGTAGTCAATACATAGCCTCATTGATCCATCTTTCTTGCGCACAAATAGTACTGGAGCACCCCAAGAAGAAACACTTGGTCTAATGTATCCCTTGGTAAGAAGATCCTCCAGCTGCTCTTTCAATTCCTTTAGCTCAATTGGTGCCATTCGATATGGTGCTTTTGATATTGGTTGTGTACCTGGAAACAATTCAATGCTGAAGTTTACCTCTCGATATGGAGGTAATCCAGGGATTTCTTCAGGAAAAACATCAGCAAACTCGCAAACCACTGGTATATCCACCAGATTCGGGCTACTTTTCTTTGTATCTATTGCATAAATCAGAAATCCCTCCGCTCCATTCTGCAGTAGATTATTCATGGTAATAGCAGAGACCAAAGGAATTATGGCTCGTGATCCCTTACCATAGAATTTCCATTCATCAGCTTTCTCTGGTTTGAATCGAACCACCTTCTGAAAACAATCTACTGTTGCTCTGTACTTGGTTAACATATCTATGCCCACGATACAATCAAAATCAGATAATCCGAGCACAACACAATCAATTTCAATTGCGTGACCCTCAAACTGTAACACACAATTTCTAACAGCAGTGATCGATAACATTCCTTTCCCCAGAGGTGAAGAAACCGATACTATTTCAGCTAAGGATTCAGCGGACAACTTATGTGATACAACAAAATTCTCAGAGATAAAGATGTGTGATGCACCAGTATCAATTAATACATAAACTGGAAAGTTGCACAAGTAGCAGTTACCTGCAATAACATCGTCTGGGGCTGCTTGTGCTTGTTCCTCGGTTAATGCAAACACTCTAGCTTGTTGTTTAGGAGGTTGGCTCACTGTTTGGCTTCCTCCTTGTCTACCTTGTTGTGGATTTTGAGGTTGATAAGAATGTACAGAGGAGGCTTGCCTTTCTGGTTTTGGCATTGTTCTTGCTGCCGTTGAGTTCTGGAAATTCCCAGAATTACGCTGAGGACATATTCTTGCGAAATGTCCCGGCTGATTACAAATACGGCAGAGGCCAGACATCCTCTACATTGTTCTGTGGCATGTCTCCCTCCACACTTGGTACAATAATCGCCAGCTTGTTGTCCAGTTTGCATTTGTTTAAAATCGCTCGAGCTGGAAGAACTGCTGGTTCCAGATCGTTTGAATTGTTTTCCTTTTCCTTTAAAGACATTTTTCTTTTTCCCACTGCTGCTGCTTCCAGCATCAAAGCGAGGGGGTGGTGGAATATGTGGGTTCTCTTGTGTTGCTTTGGCTGCTGCTGGCACAAATTGTGCTCTTCGTTGCCTTAGCAATCCAGCTTCTGCTCCTTTTGCTCGGTTCAACGCAGCAAAAGTATTTGGTCTTCCAGTATTTACCAACGTAAATACATCTGGATTCAATCCATTAATGAATTGATCCGCTTGTGCTTCATCACTCATAGCAACATGTGGCGCAAATTTCAGTAAACTTGTGAACTTGGCAACGTAATCCTCTATATTCAACTGCCCTTGTCGTAAATTCGCAAATTCCGCTCCTTTATCCTTCCTATAAGACACTGGGAAGAACCGTTGATAGAAAGCTGTTCGGAATACTGCCCACGTAATCACAGTACCCTGATTTTCAAGCGCTTTCTTTGTTTCCACCCACCAGCTTTTCCCAATACCATGCAATTGGTGTATAATCAGTTTCACCCGACGCTCATCACTGTAATCAAGTGCTTCGAACAACTGCTCAATATCTTCCAACCATTTTTCACAATCAATAGCACTTTCTGTTCCTGTCAACGTTGGTGGTTTAAACGACTGGAATCGTTTCAACAAAGTCTCCATTGGAGTAGCAGCTGCATTCAAAACCTCAGTAGATGTACTACCCTGCTCTGTCTGCCGATTCGTAGTTCTTCGAGGAGGCATATCTAGGAATCAAACAGACGTGTTTATCATTTCTCATCAAGAAAAAACAAATCAATCTCAGTCCCTCCTCTGATTAGCATACATCAATGTACTGCTGCTCAAGAGATCGAGTTCTGATTCATACTTCACTCAATACATGCTGTTAATCACTTCCAAAGCATGTAATTCTCATAATTCTTCGGTATATTCTTGCCATTTATTCACAAGAGTCATGTGATATAAATTCAAAAGCAGTAAGACATATACCACAAAAGCATGCAATTCATACTCTAAGCAATCAGGAAGAACTCGATCTACCCTACTCATCTAGTTCAATGATCTCACTAATGTAGTAACGTTCTGATACCACCTGTTGTGAGGCTCTCAGCTCACAATTAATCCTCAAATCTTAATCAGTGGGTGATTAATCTAAACTAAACAAGTTTAGTAAAGCTACTCTGGTTCATATACAATTTACGAAAAAAAATTTTTTTTTTTAACCAGCAGAAGTGTATTCAATCCAGCAGAAGCATAAAGGGTTCAGCTGGTAATGCAAATACTATTCATTTATACAAATAGTTCATGGTTTACAGCGGTTACAAGCTAAGTTCACTAGTACACACTTGATTCTTATATACTAAACCAGACTTGAGCAACCTACGAACAACTGTCCAAGCATCTAAACTATCAGCTGGTGTTTATTCTTCCTGCTGCTGATCCAGCGTCTAGGTAGTTATCTCTCGCTACCCGTGGTTGCTCCCCACTAGTTCTTTCTTCCTGTTGTCATGCACACATACAAAACAAAACAAAAGCCGGATAAACTCCGGTGAGAATCATCTCAGTATAATCAGCAGGTATGAATAATAACATTAGAATTCATAACAGTCTATCAACTGTAAATCAAATGCAATGTAATGAAATGATTCTGGTTCTCTTCTTCAATCTCAGAATTGATTCCATATCAGTTCGACGCCATCAAGATTCGTATCCGATCTTGACATGAATATTCATCTATCGAAACCATCTCCGGCTTCGAAAATCAGGCCAACTCAGTCCTGGGCAGTAGAATCACTTCAATTCTCTTCAATATGCAAACTCATGAAAATATAAAAGATCCACTACCTGTGATGGATTGACACACAAATAACGCAAGTTCTAAATCAAGAACAGGAATCAAATATGTATGTGATTTCAGCGGAATATTCAAGAAATATCATTCTCGAGTAATCTAATTCCTGACTCTTCTGTCAGATTATATCTTCGTTCCTCTGTTTTCAAAATACTTCAGTCAGTGTTCTTAAGCTCTGTTCCTCACTTCCTGAGATACTCGCAGAATCACAAATTGATAACTGAAAACAAGATCTTCTCAATATTTCGAATTCACTCTTATTTATAGACAACAATCTCTGTATTTCTACAGCATTTCCAACGTGTTCAATTCGAGTTCCACGTGTCATGCTGAGTATTCAAACAGGATATACTCCCACCGCTTCGAAAGTGGATAAAGGTAAACAGATTCTTCAACTGCTGTTGATCTTCCTCAGTTGCTGTTCGAATATCATTCTCTTGTTATTCAGCAGAAGCAACAACCAGCAATAATAACCAGTCGCAACAAGAATTCAGTCGCAACACTTCGAAATTCAAAACGATGTCATTATAATTAATCTCAACGACGTCGTAACGTGTCCTCAGCTGGTATTACTTCGATTAAACGAAACCAGCAGCTGGTCGCTCTAATAATCCAACGACTGATTTCGCAATATTATTCGAAACGGCATCGTATCAAGATTTCCTGTTTTATAATCAAAACGGTGTCGCATTATTCCCTCGACTGAGTAACCAGCAGATACAACAATCCATCGACTGATTACTAATGCATACAAAACGACATCGTAGCGAGATTCCTGTTTATAAGTCAAAACGATGTCGCATTGCTCTCTCAGCTGGAACCATTCTCACCTCGACTGGTTTGCGTTTATTACCAAAACGACGACGTTGCACCTATGTCATCATCAACCAGCTGATACATCAATAACCAGCAGGTACATAAACCAGCAGATGCGTAAGGAACTCTTGCTGCTGATTCCTCTTGCTGCTGATTCCTCTTGCTGCTGATTCCTCGTGTAGTAACCAATACGTGGCGCTTTCTCATTGACCCTTGTATTCGCGCGTCTGCTTCCAGCTGTAACCAAGAATAACGCTACAACTGAATTTCAAAATCCAACCAGTCGCGAGCTACAGTAACCTGCTGCTGATTTTATCAAATCGCTTCGTCGGTTACTTCGTCTGGTTCTCACATTTAGCACGATTTAACGATACACAGTTCCTTAATCACTCAACACTTCCAGAAGAAATCCGAGCTCATAATCAAACTTCATTCTTAAATGTCGAAATGCTAAACTAATCCTCTTCTTAATGATTCTGGGCATTACAACAACAGCTGATTTTGATTCAGCAGTCGACACTGGCAAAAAGCTCCTCTCTCATGGTGGTCGAATGCTTCGTCCCTCTGTTTTTCTTCCCTCTTTCTTTTCTCTTATTTTCCCAGCATCATCGTCTCAACAGCGCTTCTTGTATATATAGCTTCCCCTAGAGATATAGCCGTTAGACAGTAGATTCAAAACCCTTTCTGCGCTTGTCAAGGCTAATTTTTCGTCTTTCCAAATATGTGTAAATACCATGAATCATTTTCTGTATATTGTACTATTTCCCAGAATAGTACTGATCTTGTCCCCATGAATTAAGGCATTTGCACGACTCAATTTCAGCTATTGATTCTTTCCCTTTTAAACGGTTGATTGCGTCCCAACAGCTGAATGTACTCCAACAGCTGAATTGTCTTGATATATTTATACTTCAACAGTTGATAACTTCAACAGGCTCAGTAGTTGACTTCTATGCTCTTTGTCAACTGCTTCGCCTGAATGTTCTTTATCAACAACTGATTCATCTACTGCTTGTTCAGTTGTTGTTATATTCGCTTCACAACACTGTTGCTCAGCTGTCGTTATATTCGCTTCACAACACTGTTGCTCAGCTGTTCACTTTTCTTCACTTTGAAAAACGCCTGATAGGTCTTCTCTTCGTTGTACCAACATCTGAGTATTTCGCAACGACTGCCTGCTCATCGACTGAATACATCATCTTGCAACAGCTGGTGTTTTTCCTCAACACTACTGCCAACAGCTGAGTGTCTTCCTCAACACTACTGCCAACAGCTGAGTGTTTTGTCGACTTCTGAATGTTTGCAACTGCTGATTGTTTCGCAACATCTCTGCTTCAACGACTGAGAACTCCAACAGCTGCTTATACCAACAACTAATTATTATGTACTGTTCTTTGTTTTCTTCTTATCTACTGCTGAATTCATTTTCTCTTTTCCCTTGTTCAGACATTTCTTCTTTTGCGATCCAGATTTCTCCTGTTGTCTCAACTGCTGAATCAAACTTCTTCTCATTAGATATCTCTTGTTCAACTGCTAATTCTGCTGACGTCAAGGTTGCTGATCCACCTGTTGTATCAACTGCTGATTCTGCTGACGTCAAGGTTGCAGTTCCACCTGTTGTATCAACTGCTGATTCTGCTGATCGACATCCATGTGTACAAGAAGATCCTTCTTTTTGACAAACACCATCGCTGATTGCATATATAACTGTTTCTTCTCTTCATTGTACCAACAGCTGATCAACGTCTCTTCTTCACGTCTGATTTCTCCTCTCGTTATGCGATACAACCTTCTTCAACACATCAGACTTCTATTATAAAACCTGCTATCATCTGCACACTACGTATATTTGTTAGAAACACAATAATAAGTTTTGTGTAATTCAAAACTATGATCTGGATCTGCTTACATAGATCCATCATCTGGTTTTTCAGCCTTTTGAGTTACAGACACGTTGGAGGAGATTAAGACCGACCGGAATGAAAATAATTTGAGATTTTTAAGTTATTGGATTTTAAGAATGAAATTATTTTATTCTAAGCAACAATTTCTGAAAATTGGAGTTTTTATAATTATTGGAGGGGAACCCGTTTTTCGCCTATACGGGCTGTTTTATTGGATTTTAAGGTGTTTTAAAATTTGAGAGGGCCTTTATTTCGAAAATTAGGAGTTTTAAAAGCTTGGTTTAGAGTTTTAATCAACTTGGAGAATTAAGTGAGGGGTAAGCATGTAACAATCCTTTTTAATTCCTTAATTAAGTCTTAGGGGCACTTTTGGCACACTCATTCTTTTCAATCCCAACTTTAATCAACTTCTACCCTAGCCATAGCCTCCTTCCCTCAAATTTTCGTCCCACTCCCCCCAAGCCTTCGAAAATTTCATTTTGGTGATCCAAAGGTGGTCGTGCTACGATCTCGCGTCTAAAACGTCGGTAACTCGCAGATCTCTATTCTCTCCAAGCCAGGCATGTAATATCTATTCATTTTCTCAAAATTTAAGTCATAGTAAGATGTTTTAAATGAAAACTTGCAGGAATTGTATGTGATTTTTTTAGATCTATGCATACCGTTTGAGATCCTTGCATGTTTCACTGTTTTCAAAACGTTTTTGATTCGTTTCTTGTGATGCTTCGGTAATGGTCGATTCATGGGGCTTATTTTTTGGTCCAAAGGTTGTCCGGGTAGTTATTACATCGAGTTAGGATCATGTAGGTCCAAACGAGAAGCGATTTGGTCAAGAAATGAATAAGTTATGAATTTTATGATCAGCATGTGTCCTGCCTGGTCGTCTGTGCGCGATAGCAGAGTTGTTGGGGTCGGGTAAGTCTCTCTATGCAGTCTGTGTGGTGAAGGTTGATTTCATGAGATATCCCATTGAGTTAGGGTCACGTAGGTCCAAACGGGGGGCGATTTGGTCGAGAAACGAATTATTTATGAATTTTATGGCTAGCACGTGTCCTGGTTGCAGTCAACGCGCAAGCAGTGAGCCGAAGGCCTATTATATTGAGTTAGAGTGATGTGGGTCGATGAAGAGAGTGATTTGGATAAGAAATGGATTTTTAATGATTTTTACCGTTTTGTCGCTCGAAGTGAGCCGTGTCGGGTCATTTTTGTGAAAATTAAGATTTCGAGTCTTAGGGGCTGCTAAAGTTTGTGGATGATTTTATTCGATGTTTTAAGCATATTTTAAGATGTTTTCCATCATTTCTAGAATTTATTTGATATATGGGATTTTTGACAATTTTAGCGTATTGGCCGAATATTTTAAAGTCAAAATCCTTTTATTTATGGGCCTAATACCTTTATCAAATTTTAAAGTCAAAAATTTAAAGTCAAAATCCTTCTTTATGGGTCTAATAATTTTATCAAATTTTAAAGTCATATTTTGGTCATTGGGATTTTATTTGGTCAAAGTTGATCAATGGGTCTTTATTTAGTCAAATTTTAAATGTTTGAATTTTTAGCAAAGGATGGAGTAAATTAAAAATTTTAAAGATTTAATTTTATGTCTTGAACCGGTCGGTTCAATTGGACCAGTGTGGCTGGTTCGGTTGGAACGGGTCGGTTCGTCATGTGTCGAGTCAAAATATTTTAAAGTTGGTCGAGTTATTTTAATGTGGAACCTGTTATTTTAATTTTAAGCCAAAGGTACAATTTTAAAGAAAATATCCAGATGGTTCAAAATTGAGTCGAATCTTTTAAACACTTTAAGTTATGTTTAATTTTAAGTTTTTAGTCAAAATTAGGGCATTTGGAATTTACTGGAGTCAAAATCGATTTTTGGGATTTAATTTGGTCAAAATCGGTCTTTTGGTCAAAATCGGCTTTTGAAGCCAAAATTGATTTAAATTGATTTTAAAAGTCAAAATCGATTTTTAATAAGTCCAAATTCATTTCTAGAAGTCAAAATTGATTTTAATCAGTCCTTTTTAGCCTTGATTTTTAAGAAGTCTAAATTTAAAGGAATTAGGCAAAAATGGGAAAAAGTGGTGAACCTTCGTTTCATCGGCTAAGTTTAGAGTGATGTTTAGTCCAGTTGTAGTGGGCCGGGCTCCTGAACCAATTCTCGACCGAAGTAGAAAAATATAGAAGTCCGTAAATTTATAATTAATCATATATGTAGTATGCTATGTACGTAAAAGTTTTAAAGGAAATAATTAATTATACGTTAAAGGGCTAAGCTTTTAAATTGCATGATTTTAAGAAATTCACACATCATGAGATTTTATGAAACGAGGCATGTCTCTTTTTAAGATAAAACCCGAGGGATTGAGGTGATGTGGCAAAGTTTATGATGGGAGTTAGCCGGGTAGTCGGGCCAGGGGATCTCCTGTTTTTAGGTATGATTATAGGGCCTATGGATCCTCGTGTGATATCGGGGTGAAGTGGCAGTTTATAGGAGGTGTGACATATAGGGATCCTCGTGTGATATCGGGGTAAACCACACCGCCACGTACGTTGGTTTTACGACTGATCAGTCATACGCCCGCTCACATCCACTGATACGACTCATACGTTTTTCTTGTTATGTTATGTCATGCCTTATGTATGTTTATGTTACGTATGTACGATATGAAATGTTTTAAGATCATGCACGCATTCATGTCTTTAACGTTATTTTAATTATAAGTATGTGCTTGCATGCGATTATATAAGTATGTACTTTGTTATGTATCACGATAGAGCATGCTGAGCCTCTAGGCTCACTAGGTTTAAATGGTGCAGGTGATGATCCTGTCGATGAGTATATCCCGACTGGCGGTGAGGAACTCTGAGCGCCTACTGCAGCAGTACCCCGTGACCGCCTTTATGTTTCAGTTCTGCCATGTTTCTAGATATTGGGTTTTAAACATGTTTACATTCTGTATTGTACTCAGTGATTTTATTATGTTGGATGTTTTAACGTTTTAATTATTTCTTTATTTATGTTTAAAAATATTTTTGGAAAATGATTGATCAATGTTTTAGAAAGGAACGAGCCATACTTTAGGTTTATGTTTTTTCCGAACATGTTTTTAAAAAAAAAAACTCTTAGAGTCTGGTTCGTTTCAGTTGGTATCAGAGCGGTGGTTCTGGTGGGGTACTTGCCTGCTGCATGGAGCTCATAAGTCGCACTACCAGTCTGTGAGTTTTATTTTTGAGTTACGTTTATGTTTGCATGCTGCATGTTTTACCCTTGCATGAGTTTTTGCCTTAGAATTTTAAAATTAGACGCTTAGTAATGCGCTTAGATTTATATGATAAGGTTTTTGTGTGCATGTATGCCTCCCACACGTGCTATCGGTATGTAAATTCATTTCGGGGACGAAATTTCAATAAGGGGGGAGACTGTAACGCCCCGAAATATAGATTACGTAGAAATGAGTGCATGACTAGTGGGAAAATATTATTCGATGATTACATGCCATTTTATATGATTTATTTATGATTTATGCTGCATGGTATGCTTGTCTTGTTTTTCAGTCTTTTGAGTTACAGACGCGTGGACGAGATTAGGGCCGACCGGAATGAAAATAATTTGAGATTTTTAAGTTATTGAATTTTAAGAATGAAATTATTTTATTCTAAGCAATAATTTCTGAAAATTGTAGTTTTTATAATTTTTTTGGAGGGGAACCCGTTTTTCGCTTATACGGGCTGTTTTATTGGATTTTAAGGTGTTTTAAAATTTGAGAGGGCCTTTATTTCGAAAATTAGGAGTTTTAAAAGCTTGGGTTAGAGTTTTAATCAACTTGGAGACTTAAGTGACAGGTAAGCATGTAAAAATCCTTTTTAATTCCTTAATTAAGTCTTAGAGGGCACATTCATTCTTTTCAATCCCAACTTTAATCAACTTATACCCTAGCCATAGCCTCCACTCCCTCCTTCCCTCAAATTTTCCTCCCACTCCCCCTTAGGCCTTTGAAAAGTTCAGTTTTTGGTGATCCAAAGGCGGTCGTGCTCCGATCTCGCGTCTACAACGTCGGTAACTCGCAGATCTATATTATCTCCAAGCCAGGCATGTAATATCTATTCCATTTCTCACAATTTAAGCCATTGTAAGATGTTTTTAATGAAAACTTGTATGAATTGTATGTGATTTGTTTAGATCTATGCATAACGTTTGAGATCCATGCATGTTTCACAGTTTTCAAAATATTTTTGATTCGTTTTCTGTGATGCTTCGGTCATGATCGGTCCATGGGGATTCGTTTTTGGTCCAAGGGTTGTCCAGGTATTTATTACATCGAGTTATCACGTAGGTCCAAACGAGAAGCGATTTGATCAAGAAATGAATTAGTTATGAATTTTATGATCAGCATGTGTCCTGCCTGGTCGTCTGTGCGCGACAGCAGAGTTTTTGGGGTCGTGTATGTCTCTCTATGCAGTGTGTGTGGTCAATGGTGATTTCATAATATAGCCCATTGAGTTAGGGTCATGTAGGTCCAAACGGGGAGCGATTTGGTCGAGAAACTAGTTAGTTATGAATTTTATGGCTAGCACGTGTCCTGGTTGCAGTCTACGCGCAAGTAGTGAGCTTGAAGGCTTCGGTTTGGTCAAATACTATATTTGTTTTGAGTTTCTATTATGCAAGTACCTTTTATATTGAGTTATGGTGATGTGGGTTGAACCAGAGAGTGATTTGGATAATAAATGGATTTTTAATGATTTTTACCGTTTTGTCGCTCGAAGTGAGCCATGTCGGGTCATTTTTGTGAAAATTAAGATTTCGAGTCTTAGGGGCTGCTAAAGTTCGTGGATGATTTTATTTGATGTTTTAAACATATTTTAAGATGTTTTTCAACATTTCTAGAATTTATTTGATTTATGGGATTTTTGACCATTTTAGCGTATTGGCCGAATATTTTAAAGTCAAAATCCTTTTATTATGGGCCTAATACTTTTATCAAATTTTAAAGTCAAATTTTGGTCATTGGGGTTTTATTTTGTCAAAATTGATCAATGGGTCTTTATTTAGTCAAATTTTAAATGTTTGAATTTTTAGCAAATGATGGAGTAAATTAGAAATTTTAAAGGTTTAATTTTATGTCTTCGACCGGCCGGTTCAATTGGACCGATGTGGCTGGTTCGGTTGGACCGGGTCGGTTCATCGTGTGTCGAGTCAAAATGTTTTAAAGTTGGTCGAGTTATTTAAATGACGGACCTGTTATTTTAATTTTAAACCAATGGTCCAATTTTAAAGAAAATATCCAGATGGTTCAAAATTGAGTCAAACCTTATAAATAATTTAAGTTATGTTTAATTTTAAGTTTTTAGTCAAAATTAGGACCTTTGGAATTTATTGGAGTCAAATCGATTTTTTAGGATTTAATTTGGTCAAGTCGGTCTTTTGGTCAAAATCGTCTTTTGAGGTCAAAATTGATTTAAATTGATTTTAAAAGTCAAAATCCATTTTTTTAATAAGTCCAAATTGATTTCTAGAAGTCAAAATTGATTTATTCAGTCCCTTTTAGCCTTGATTTTTAAGAAGTCTAAATTTAAAGAAATTATGAAAAAATGGAAAAAAGTGGTGAACATTCGTTTCATCGGCTAAGTTTAGGGTGATGTTTAGTCCAGTTGTAGTGGGCCGGGCTCCTGAACCAATCCTCGACCGAAGTAGAAAATATAGAAGCCCGTAAATGTATAATTAATCATATATGTAGTATGCTATGTACGTAAATATTTTAAAGGAAAGAATTAATTATACGTTAACGGGCTAAGCTTTTAAATTGCATGATTTTAAGAAATTAATGCATCATGAGATTTTATGAAACGATCAGGCATGTCTCTTTTTAAGATAAAACCCGAGGGATTGAGGTAATGTGGCAAAGTTTTATGATGGGAGTTAGACGGGTAGCGGGACCCGGGGATCCCCTGTTTTTAGGTATGATTATAGGGCCTATGGATCCTCGTGTAATATCAGGGTGAAGTGGCAGTTTATAGGAGGTGTGACATATAGGGATCCTCGTGTGATATCGGGGTAAATCACACCGCCACATACGTTGGTTATTACGACTGATCAGTCATACGCCCGCTCACATCCACTGATACGACTCATACGTTTTTCATGTTATGTTATGTCATGCCTTATGTATGCTTATGTTACGTATGTAAAATATGAAATATTTTAAGATCATGCACGCATTCATGTCTTTAACGTTATTTTAATTACAAGTATGTTTAGTATGTACTTTGTTATGTATCACGATAGAGCATGCTGAGCCTCTAGGCTCACTAGGTTTAAATGGTGCAGGTGATGATCCTGTCGATGAGTATATGCCGACTGGCGATGAGGACCTCTGAGCGCTTGCTGCAGCAGTACCCCGTGACCGCCTTTATGTTTCAGTTCTACCATGATACAGTTCTAGATATTGGTTTTTAAACATGTTTACATTCAGTATTTTACACAGTGATTTTATTATGTTGGATGTTTAACGTTTTAAATATTTCTTTATTTATGTTTAAAAGTATTTTTGAGAAAATGATTTATCAATGTTTTAGAAAAGAACGAGCCATACTTTAAGTTTATGTTTTTTCCGCATAAGTTTTAAAAAAAAAAAATTCTAGAGTCTGGTTCGTTTCAGTTGGTATTAGAGCGGTGGTTCTGGTGGGGTACTTGCCAGCTGCGTGGAGCACAGAAGTCGCACTACTAGTCTGTGAGTTTTATTTTTGAGATATGTATGTTTGCATGCTGCATGTTTTAGCTTTGCATGAGTTTTGGCCTTAGAGTTTTAAAATTAGACGCTTAGTCATGCACTTAGATTTACGTGATAAGGTTTTGGTGTGCATGTATGCCTCCCAGACGTGTTATCGGTAGGTAACTTCATTTCGGGGACGAAATTTCTATAAGGGGGGAGATTGTAACGCCCGAAATCCAGATTACGTAGAAATGAGTGCATGACTAGGGAGAAAATATTTTTCGATGATTACATGCCATTTTATATGATTTATTTATGATTTATGCTGCATGGTATGCTTGTCTTATTTTTCAGTCTTTTGAGTTACAGACGCGTGGACGAGATTAGGGCCGACCGGAATGAAAATAATTTGAGATTTTTAAGTTATTGGATTTTAAGAATGAAATTATTTTATTCTAAGAAACAATTTCTGAAAATTGAAGTTGTTATAATTATTTTGGAGGGGAACCCATTTTTCGCCTATACGGGTTGTTTTATTGGATTTTACGGTGTTTTAAATTTGAGAGGGCATTTATTTCGAAAATTAGGAGTTTTAAAAGCTTGGTTTTAGAGTTTTGACCAACTTGGAGACTTAAATATAGTACTATCAAACGGGCCGCCCTGCCCCGCCCCGTCGTGACCCGCCTTCAAACGGGGCGTGGTGGGCCGGCCCGCCAATATGGCGGGCTCCTAAAATCCTGGCCCGCCCCACCCCGCCTTGGGTTGGCGGGCTCGCGTCCGGCCCGCCAATTATAATATATATTAAGAAGGTCTGTTGATTTTTTTGGCTTCATTATATTAGTATATGTTATTCCCACTCTAGAGTAAAAAACTATTTTTTTTGTATCATTTTTTACGGAGGAAATAAGACATTAATAACAACAAAAATTGGTGCTTATCGTGGGGAATTTGAATGATTATTGGCCTTGCACATTGATTCTTCAATATATAGCTGTCTTGACAGTTGACAGACATTGTACAGAACTTCAATTTTTTAAAAGTTCAAACTAATTAAAGTTGTACTCTTCAACCTTCGTCCTCCTTGAATTACAATTCAGAACACATACCAAAAGGTGATCAAGTTCAAAGAGAAAAAGGGATCTGGAAACACAAAAGAATTAAGCACCTCCGTTGATCTATACCCGCACCTTTGAAAACTTCATCTTATGCCATTTCTGTTGCTCTTTCATTTGTTTCTTCAAATTCATCAACAACTTCCAAAATATTTGATCCTTCATAAGATAAAGATGTCTTAATTTCTATACCATCTTCATTATCTACATTAAGATAAAAAACAGTTGAAAATCAAAGTTGCAATAAATCAAATACTTAAAATAAATAATTTGTCAGTAATTTTCCATTCACATAACCATGTAACCAGTTATGAGTGCAAATAAGAGCTTGCACATTTTCAGGAAAGGTACAACTTCTATATTTGGTGAGCACACGAGCACCAACCGAAAAAGCTGATTCTGATGCAATAGTGGTAATAGGAATAGCCAAAACATCGCACGCCATTACTGCAAGGGTTGGATATCGATGCTTATGATTCATCCAATACCCCAAGACATCTAGATCTTCATAATATGCAAACTCAAGCTTTGGCTCCTCCAAGTAGAGATCCAAATGAGATTTTCCAGCATTTGTTATAGTTTGACTCTCGTATTCTTTAATTTCCTGCATTAATTGAAGTATACTAGTACAATAAATATAAATAACCAATACAATAAAATAAATGTAAAAATTGTTAGAATACTTACAACAAAGATTCTTTTTCCCTTGCGTCTAATCCTCCTTCATTATTCATTTGAGGAAGTGTGTTAGATGGAGATTGTGGTTGTGAACTTGTTTCATTGACACTAGTATATTGTTCAAAAAGCTTGTAAAGCTTTCTTTTTACGAGCGAAATCTTCTCTTGGCATTTAAAAGGATCACTCTCAACATTTGAATAAAAATAGTTCAACATGGAGAGTTTTATTCGTGGGTCAAGAATAGCCCCAAATGCATGTTGGCGCAGCGGCGGATCCGGATCCTGCTCCCGGGGCGCAGCGGAAGATTTAAATTTTGGAGCCCGAGAACGGTCAATACACCTGTAAAATAATTCATAAACATACATAGGATGTTTATAATGATACGTTGCTGGCGTCTAGGCGCCTGGCTCCGACCAATTTCACGTGTAAATCGGCACTTCAACGGTTGGAGATTTTGGTCTCCTAATCCGGTACACGACTGGAATCCCAATTCCTTCATCGGTCTGCACTAGAAAACTCGATGAAGATTTCACGGACGGAATCTCCTCGCAGGAATGGTCGGAACAAGATTTCCGGCGGCGACGGCGGCGTGGGAAGGAGAGGATAGGAAAGAAAAATATAAGCTGAAGAGCTTTTGGTACGTCTTAAATGAATACCCCAGGATCTCTATTTATAGATTTTCCATGGGCTTGAACCAGCTTAATGGGCTTGGGTCGGGCCCAGGCCCACGGTGAACATTGGTTTCAAGTCCATCACTTGGCTCCATCATAATCCCGATCGACGATCAGATCGGATCGATCTACACTGTTTAAAAAACTGAGCATTATGATGTGAAAACAATTTTTTGGACCACCTAATCCAAATAGAAGTTTGGCCCTGTAAGCTTAAAGGATAGTCAAACTAGTCCAAACTTAGGGAAATTGCATTTTGACCCTATTTGATTTTAGGAAGTCGTACTTCCATCCTTCCTCCTCCTATACTCAACAAATTGAGCTTAATTTCCGTACGGGAATTGAGAAACCAGTACTTGCATGACCCTCAATGGTTCAGGAATACAGCTAGCCGTGGACTCACAACATTTGTCACTCCGAAACCACATTTTCGGACTAACCCATCGGATCAAGGTAAAGCGTCTAGCAACATCGCCCCATGATCCCCTAGGTATCACTGATAGTGCCTTCAAGAACTAGGCGGTTATGGTTAGCGTACAGTACGATCCTTTCAACAAAAATATCCCGATCAGATCAACGACCATTGGTAAATCGAGTCGCTATAGATCCAATAACCATGCATACATCTTGGAGATCAAATAGTGACATCGCGTGTGTTACTAGGCAAACCCATTTACCCAAAACACATCTAGTACTCTGGCCAGAGATTTGACACACTATTATCTCCTCAGATAGCATAGGATATCCATGCACAAGGGCGAGCGGTGAATCCTTGACAATGAAGTATCGACTCCTACATGCATCGGGACCTCACCCAACCCTGCCACCTGATGACCTCAACTGAGTCGGTAAACGGGTCAAAGTGAGGAACCTATCATGTAGAGCCTCAATGACGTTTTGAGTAATAAGGGCTAATCTGTACAACCAAGACCTCGGACTCTCCACTCGACAAATGGTAACCACTTGGAAAGTCCGAACGAGGGTAGTTCGATAGATCACCAGGTCACTATCCATCTGTATGCCCAGAACATCACAATGTTCCCTACCAATGAAACGTGGTACTTCACATCGCAGATGCTAGTCTCAAACTCGGGCGGCCTTATCCTC
>KQ999419.1:57163-82004 GCA_001598015.1 Dorcoceras hygrometricum | reverse complement strand
TAGCACGGGGCCTGACATTTTTGGTATCAGAGCTTAAACTGGGATAAGCTCGATTTCCTTTGATCACACTTTAGTTTAGGCACAGAGTTTTGATTTGATTTTTATTGACTCTGTGATTATGTGAGTTTTTTATCTGTCTATGTGATATACCTGCTGTGAGATCTTACCTCTAGATTTGTTTAGATGCCGCCGCGAAGAGGAAGAGGTAGGATGACTAGACGTACTGTGGAGGAGTCTAGGGCAGGTAGTGATGATGATGTTCATCAGGTTGAGAATGTTACTAGACAGATTGGCGAGATGGAGTTGGTCCTAGCTAGGTTTCAGCGGACGAACCCTCCGACGTTTGCTGCTACTGAGGGTGGTGCTTCGGCTGAGGCTTGGTTAGCTCAGATGGAGGAGTTGTTCGATACTCTGGAGTACGCTCCCGAGAAGATACTGAAGTTGGCGGTGTTGCAGCTGAGAGACAATGCACAGCGCTGGTGGAGAGGTACTTCTCGTATCCTTCGTGATAGTGGGGCTGTGATCACCTGGGAGAGCTTCTGTGAGGCGTTCAGACAGGAGTATACCCCGGATTCCTTCTATAACAGCCGAGATCGGGAGTTTGATAACTTGAAGCAGGGTAGCATGCGAGTGGCTGAGTATGCCCGACAGTTTTCTGTGCTTTTGGTTTATGTGCCACATGTTTCCAACCAGGAGAGGACGAAGAGGAACAAATTTCTGAAGGGCTTGAGGCCTGATCTGTACCGGATGGTTTTGTCTGGGTCACCTGCGACCTATATTGATGCAGTGATACGAGCGGTGGACATTGAGGAGGGTTTGATGGAGGTTGAGGCTCCGATTCAGCCGACTACTGGACGCACCTATCAGCCTGTGTAGGATGCGTCGCAATCTTTCAATTCTCCTAAGGGGTCGCAGCAGCAGCAGTCGAATCGCCAAAGGTTTTGACCTCGAGGGAAACAGTTTAAGAAGAAGGCGGATTCGAGTTCCTGACCTATATTGATGCAGTGATACGAGCGGTGGACATTGAGGAGGGTTTGATGGAGGTTGAGGCTCCGATTCAGCCGACTACTGGACGCACCTATCAGCCTGTGTAGGATGCGTCGCAATCTTTCAATTCTCCTAAGGGGTCGCAGCAGCAGCAGTCGAATCGCCAAAGGTTTTGACCTCGAGGGAAACAGTTTAAGAAGAAGGCGGATTCGAGTTCCTCTGGTTCTGCGAGTTCTGGTTCTGGCAGTGGTTCTGGCAGCAGTTCTAGTGGCATGTCTTGTGGACAGTGCGGAGGAAGGCATCCGACTTCGCGGTGTCGTGGAGTTCAGGGGTCCTGCCGTAACTGTGGACATCCAGGACACTTTGTTAGAGTGTGTCCTCTGTTGAGGGGTCAGTCTTCAGTTCCTTCGCAGCAGCGATCAGTTGGTGGTTCTTCTCAGAGACCGCAGTTTCCTGCCCCTAACCAGCGATCTGGATTCCAACCCCGTGAGCCTTCTAGGTTTGGAGCACCTTCGAGACCTCCGTTCCATATTCCGCAGCAGGCTCAGGCAAACTCTTTGACGAGAGAGCAGGCTGAGGAGGCGCTTGGTATGATGATCGCAGGTACATGTTTTATTTTTGATTATCCTGCGAGAGTTCTATTTGACACTGGTGCATCACACTCTTTTATTTCTGAGATGTTTGTTTGTGAGTATGGGTTGAGTTCTTCCCCATTGTGTGATGTTGTTTCCGTTTCTACCCCTGCTGGTGTGAATATGTGGTCCCATGAAGTGGTGTAGGATTGTGTTCTTCGATTTGATGAGCACGTTTTGGTGTCCAATCTATTTGTTTTGGGAATGAGAGATTTTGATTGCATCTTGGGTATGGATGTGTTGTCTAGCTATAAGGCTATTGTTGACTGTTTTCATGGTGTGGTGAGATTTCGCCCTGACTTGGGTGAGACGTGGGAGTTATATGGTGCTGATTCGTGCTCGAAGATTCCACTGGTGTCCGCCATGGAGATGTTTAGCCTGCTATCGCTGGATAATGCGGGATTTATAATTTACGTGCTTGACGTTTCCCAAGAGTCGCGGTTGGAGTTGAGCGACATTCCGATCGTTCGAGAGTTTCTCGACGTGTTTCCAGATGAGATTCCTAGATTCCCTCCAAGACGTGAGATCGATTTCAGCATCGAGTTGGTGCCCGGTACCGCCCCGATTTCTAGAGCTCCGTATCGGTTGGCGCCCGCAGAGTTGAAAGATCTGAATGATCAGTTGAGAGATCTCTTGGAGAAAGGCTTCATCAGACCGAGTATATTGCCTTGGGGAGCTCCGATTCTTTTTGTGAAGAAGAAGGATGGATCTATGAGGATGTACATGGATTTCCGACAGTTGAATAAAGCGACGGTGAAGAACAAGTATCCTTTGCCGATGATTGATGACTTGTTCTATCAGTTGCAGGGATCGGTCGTTTACTCGAAGATTGATTTGTGCTCTGTTATCACCAGTTGCGAATTAGGGACGCTGATGTGGCGAAGACAGCTTTCCGGACTCGTTACGGGCATTATGAGTTTCTGGTCATGCCGTTTGGGTTGACGAATACCCCAGCTGTTTTCATGGATTTGATGAGTCGCGTCTTCAGCGAGTACATCGATCGGTTCATGATCGTCTTCATAGATGACATCCTAGTGTACTCGAGGATCATGAGAGAGCATAAGGAGCATCTCAGATTGTTGTTTCAGAGGTTGAGAGACTCGCAATTGTATGCCAAGTTCAGCAAGTGTGAATTTTGGCTTGATCGGATTATCTTTTTGGGTCATGTGATTTTGGCGCAAGGGATTTCGGTAGATCCGAGTAAGGTCGAAACAGTTCTTAATTGGGAGAGACCTAGGAACGTTTCAAAGATCCGAAGCTTTTTGGGATTGGTTGGATATTATGGGCGTTTTATCGAGAAGTTCTCTTCGATAGCCAGGACTTTGAATCAGTTGACTCAGAAGGATACGAAGTTTGTTTGGACTGACGAGTGCGAGTTCAATTTTCAGACTTTGAAGGAGAAGTTGACTACTGCTCCTGTTTTGGCTCTACCGTCTGGATCCAGAGGATTGTTTGTGTGCTCCTCTTCGATAGCCAGGACTTTGAATCAGTTGACTCAGAAGGATACGAAGTTTGTTTGGACTGACGAGTGCGAGTTCAATTTTCAGACTTTGAAGGAGAAGTTGACTACTGCTCCTGTTTTGGCTCTACCGTCTGGATCCAGAGGATTGTTTGTGTGCTCCAACGCTTCTCTCAATGGTTTAGGATGTGTTTTGATGTAGAACGGGTACGTGATTGCCTATGCATCTCAACAGTTGAAGCCTCACGAGACCAGGTACCCTGTTCATGATTTGGAGTTGGCTGCGATAGTGTTTGCCTTGAAGATTTGGCGACATTATCTGTATGGTGAATAATTTGTGGTGTACACCGACCACAAGAGCCTGAAATATATCTTCACGCAGTCTGATCTGAATATGAGGCAACGACGATGGATGGAATTGCTCAAGGACTTTAACTGTGAGATTCAGTATCAGCCTGGGCGGATGAACTCAGTAGCAGATGCTTTGAGTAGGAAGACCCAGCCTGCGATGCTTTGAGTACTTCTGGTTGGCGTTTCCAGTTGGGTGATCAGTACTTTATGGTTTCTTCAATTCAAGTAGAACCGCAGATTGTGAGTGACATCAGGGAGGCATAGAGGACTGATCCTTATGTTCATGAGTTGAAGATTAAAGCCCGAAGTGGTCAGTCTGATGATTTCTATGTTTCTTCGGACGGATGTCTGAGATTTCGAGGAAGATTGGTGGTTCCGAACTTGATCGATTTGAAAGAGACCATTATGAATGAAGCGCATTGTAGTCAGTACAGCGTGCATCCGCGCTAGAGAAAGATGTACCATGCCTTGAAATCTCACTACTGGTGGGAAGACATGAAGAGCGACATCTCTGGTTTTGTTGCTAGATGTTTGAATTGCCAGCAGGTCAAGGCTGAGAGAATGAGACATGGTGGATTGCTACAGAGTTTGGAGGTGCCCCAACGGAATTGGGAGCACATCTCCATGGATTTTGTGACTCATCTACCTCGATCGAGTAGGGGATGTGATGCGATTTGGGTGGTGATTGATAGACTTTCGAAGTCGGCCCATTTCATTCCCTATGATGTGAGGTGTTCGACGAAGAAAATGGCGAAGCTGTATATCGACCATGTGGTTAGATTGCATGGAGTTCCTGTTTCGATAGTGTCTGACCGAGATCCAAGATTCACCTCTCGTTTTTGGAAGAGTCTGCAAGCAGTGATGAGTTCGAGATTGGCTATGAGTACAGCCTATCTGTGAGACCTGAAATTTAATTAAGATTAATTTGTTGGAATTAATCGGTTTTTGGAGATTTCTGGTGGTTCAGATCTCTGTTTGGAAGTTTGGTTTGTATTTTCGGGTCGGAAATCACATTTTAAGCAATTCTGGAAATTTTGATATTTTCGAGATTTCGAGTGAGAAATCTGGTTTTGAGAGGTCTGCTCGATTTTGGTGAAAGCTGTTCGGGTTTCTTGAGAAAACTGGTCGCTGGTGCCTTTGTTTTTGCGCAGCGTGTTTTGTAGCGTAAGACAGGAAACACCGTCGTTTTTGTGAGATCTGGTAGTCTCGTTTAGGAGAGATCTGGTTGGTATTTAGCGCTAGAATCTGAGGTAGAGATCTGCCCGCGTGTTTTTGAGTTGAGGGTTAAACGATGTCGTTTGGATAAGTGGCTAAGACGTCGTTTGGTGAACGCTGGAAGGAGAGATCTGTTTTGTGGGATGTGTGTTCGCTTGTCCAGATTTCAGTGTCCAGCTTTTAGCGCTAGCATTCAGATTTCACCTGTGTCCCTGTGCGACGTCGTTTTGGTATTAACTCTATTACCAGCGTTGGTTGGTTATCCAGATTTCACCGCGGTTTCGAAGCGAGCGTTGTGTTTACTTTCCAGATTTCACCGTAGCGTGTAGCCTTGTTTTGATGTTAGCGTATTTCCAGCTTTCAGCATTTTTGGGTTGGAGAAATCAGATTTCATCGTGGTTTTAGCGCATGCGTTGTATGGCTGTGAGATCTGTTTCTGTCGGTGCATGTTTTAACCAGATTTCTCGCGGGTATTTATATGTTAGAAGCGTGGCCTTCTATTACTTCATCAGATCCCATACTTAGCAAAATTTACCCGATCTTCGTTCTCTGTTTTTCAAACCCTTGGGTACTATTCACCGTTGATTTTATCCGGCGATTCCCATCGTTTCTGATCACCATTTTTCACATTCGAGGTAGCGTTAGACTCCTCTCAAAGAGCTCTTTCTTCCTATACTACTTTAGGAGGCTGTCGTTGGCTGGAGCAAAAGCACGAAGTTTCTGTTGTGTTCGTGCGTTGCGTAGTTCAGGTAGAACTCCGTTTTATTCGATGAGATCTTGGTTCTAGCCTTAGCTTAAGCTTCCTGTTAAGATGTTTTAGGAAGAGTAATTGCTGGTTTGAGTGTTCAACTCCCAGCCGCGTAATTTTGTGTATGGCCGTGAGTTCTGTTAGCGTTTCCCTGAAACCTGCTTGTTTGTGTTTAGCAGGTGTTGGACTCAGATCTCTCGGGCCTGTATTTGTGGTAATCGTTGTGCAAAATTAAGGTACGGATTTGAGCTTGTCATATCTTGGAAATTGGCAAAGATAATATGTGAGATCTGGCGTGGATATGTGCAGTGATTGCTGTTTGTTGTTTTGTGTATGCTGCGCATTGTTGCTGCCTACTGTTAATTGCATACACTCATTATCATTTTGATCTTGGAAATTGGCAAAGATAATATGTGAGATCTGGCGTGGATATGTGCAGTGATTGCTGTTTGTTGTTTTGTGTATGCTGCGCATTGTTGCTGCCTACTGTTAATTGCATACACTCATTATCATTTTGTGCATTCAGATCTCTTTTATTGCCGTGCCTTGTACTGCCCAAATTGTATGTGTTAAGGTGCAGAATTATGGGCGGAGTGGGTAGCTCCCACACCTCACGTGCTTTCTCCCTGCTGGTGTGATTGGCCACCATGAGCGGAATGAGTAGCTCTCACACCTTATGGGTTGGGTGACCATAGGTTGAGTATGTATATGGGCGGAGAGAGTCTCACACCTCATATTATGGCACCTGGTTTCGGTTGTTGAACAACTGTCGGAATTCTTTGGCTCCCGACGTTCGGTGGTAGCCTTGATTGCGCGCATAGTATTTGCATTTTATCTTGTGCTTTTTCTTAGCTGTTTCAGTTGCTCTCCGTACTGGGGTTTGACCCCATGTCCCTCTGGGCCTTGGTTTTTTTCCTTGTTGTGTTGTTTTCAGGAAATCCAGGTTTTATAGCTGGTCGTGGTTTTAACCCAGCTGGTGGCGCCCCATGAGGTGGTTAGAGTATCCCAGTGGCGTATAGCATATTTATATGTATCGGTATTCTTAGCCAGGGGGATGCCCTGTGCTTCGTTGTTGTATCCAGTGGTTGGAGTCTGATACTTGTTTTCATATGCTATATTGATTGTGTTGTTTAGTGGTTTTTATAAACTGGGATCTATTTTAAGTATTGCATTATTTTAAATTATATTGTTTTAACTCGTCAGGACAAAAGCGAAAATTTTACCCGATTTTTAGTAGCTTCCACATGTGTTTGTATGTTTTATCTCTGATTTGAGCACGAGGCCTGACATTTTTGGTATCAGAACTTAAGCTGGGATAAGCTCGATTTCTTTGATCACACTTGAGTCTAGGCACAGTGTTGTGTGTTGCATGTGCTTGACTATGTGACTATGTCCTGCATATTTCTATGATATGTGCTATCTATGCTGTATCTGTTCTGTTTTGCTTGATCCTGTTGAGTGTTTTCGTAGATGCCGCCTAGACGTCGTGGTAAACATAGGGGGCAGTTTGAGGAATCGTCAGGACAGAATGAGAATCGGCGTAGCGCTCCTAGCCGTTCTAGTAGTAGGCATGATGAGGAGGAGGAAGTTGGTGACTTGCCTCCCCCGGTGGAGCGGATGGATGTTGTTATAGCACGGTTTTAGCGGATGAACCCTCCAGTCTTTAATGGTGATGAGTCCAGTGAGGATGCAGACTCGTGGCTCCGGAACATTATTTGTCTTTTTGATCGGGTGCAGTATGATGATGATCTTCGGCTGAGTTTAGCGACCCTCTTGCTTAGAAAGGCTGCAGAGCGCTGGTGGCGAGGCGCTTCGAGTACCTTGTTAGACCGGTGTTGGGATCTCTTGGGACAGTTTCTGCGAGACCTTCCGACAGGAATATGTGCTCGAGTCTTATGTGAACGCCCGGGAGCGGGAGTTCGATCATCTGGAGCAGGGTTCGATGACTGTTCGGGAGTATGCTAGGAAGTTTTCCTCTTTGTTGGCGTACGTTCCCCATGTTTCTGGCCGGGAGAGGGCCAAGCGAACTAGATTTCTTGAGGGCTTGAACGAAGAGTTGTATCAGATGGTGTTGACCAGTAAGCCCAAGACCTATGCTGAAGCGGTGGATAGTGCTATCGACATTGAGGAAGGTTTGCGTAGTCGTCGGGCTCGTAGACAGCAGGTAGCGCAGGGTGGTCGTCCTGCTATACAGGGAGCGCAGTCTTCCCAGTCCTCCCAGTCATCCCATCAGCCCCAGCAGCAGCAGCATCAGCAGCAGGTGGCTCAGCAATCTGGCCGTCAGAGGTTTCAACCCCGCGGCCAGCAGTTTAAGAAGAAGTCGGGTTTTGGCTCTTCTGGTTCAGGTAGCTCGAGTAGCAGTGGTTCTCGGGCTGAGTTTTGTGGTTACTGTGGGGGCAGACACTCGTCGACCCAGTGTGTTGGTGTGCAGGGTTCCTGCAACATTTGTGGTCAGTACGGGCATTTCGCTAGAGTGTGTCCGTTAGTGGGATCACAGCAGACCGCGGCCCCACCTCAGGGTCGTGGAGGTCAGTCTAGGGGTCGTTCCCCTCAGTTTCAGCAGTACAGAGGTGGTGAGGCTCAGATCAGGCCATTCCTTCAGCCTGGTCTGTCGTGGATCGGACAGCCGTCTCAGCAGTTCTTTTCTGGACCTCAGCATGCTCAGGCCAACGCCATTACGAGGGAGCAGGACGAGGAGACACCGAGCAGGGTGATCAGAGGTACATGTCTTGTCTTTGACTTTCCTGCACGAGTGTTGTTTGACACCGGTGCATCGCATTCTTTTATCTCTGATTCATTTGTTGTTGAGCATGGGTTGCATACCATTCCTTTGTGCGATACTGTTTCTGTTTCTACTCTTGGAGGTGTTAGTCTGTTCTCCCAGGAAGTTTTATTAGATGGCGTGTTGCGGTTTGGTGAGCATGTCCTGTTAGCGAACTTGATCCGATTGATGCTTTGGGATTTTGATTGCACAGTTGGGATGGATGTGCTGTCCAACTATAGGGCCTCTATGGACGGTTTCCATGGGATTGTGCGCTTTAGGCCTTTTTCTGGCGAGAAGTGGGACTTCTACTGCCAGGATTCTCGATCAAAGATCCCGTTGGTCTCAGTGATGGAGATGTTTAGCTTGTTGTCTTTGGGGAATGCTGGATTTCTGATCTACGCTTTGGATGCATCTTCTTCTTCCCATGTACAGCTCAGTGACGTTCCCGTGGTGCGACATTTTCCCGATGTGTTTCCGGAGGAGATTCCTGGTTTTCCTCTGAGGCGGGATATTGACTTCAGCATAGAGCTGGTGCCTGGCACAGCTCCGATTTCACGTGACCCTTATCGTCTGGCGCCTGCGGAGTTGAGAGAACTCAAGGTGCAGTTAGATGATTTGCTGGAGAAAGGTTTTATCCGACCTAGTATGTCACCGTGGGGAGCGCCCATTTTATTTGTAAAGAAGAAGGATGGCTCAATGCGGATGTGCATTGATTTTCGCCAGCTGAACAAAGCCACTGTCAATAACAAGTACCCGTTGCCGAGAATCGATGATCTGTTTGATCAGTTTCAAGGTTCTGCGGTGTATTCTAAGATTGATCTTCGTTCAGGGTACCATCAGCTGAGGGTTAGAGATCAAGATGACGCGAAGACTGATTTTCGTACGAGGTACGGGCATTTTTAGTTTCTGGTGATGCCGTTCGGATTGACTAATGCCCCTGCAGTCTTTATGGATTTGATGAACCAAGTCTTCCGTGAGTTTATTGATCAGTTTGTGATCGTGTTCATCGACGACATCTTAGTCTATTCGAAGACTCCTTTGGAGCACAAGGAGCATTTGCGTATTGTCCTTCAGACGCTGAGAGACCAGCAGTTGTATGCGAAGTTCTCCAAGTGCGAGTTCTGGTTGGATCACGTCGTATTCTTGGGACATGTGATTTCAAACGAGGGGATTTCTATGGATCCCAGTAAGGTTGATGCCGTTCTAAACTGGGAACGTCCTAGGAATGTTTCCAAGATTCGTAGTTTCTTGGGTCTGGCTGGTTATTATAGTCGCTTCATTGAGGGATTCTCAAGTATAGCAAAGCCGATGACTCAATTGACTCAGAAGGACAAGCGTTTTGTTTGGACTGAGCAGTGCGAGAATGCCTTTCAACTGCTTAAGGAGAAGTTGACTACTGTGCTTGTGTTGGCCCTGCCGTCCGGAACAGGTGGATTCGTTGTTTGTTCTGACGCTTCGCTAAATGGATTGGGTTGTGTTTTGATGCAGAATGGTCGAGTCATTGCGTATGCCTCGCGGCAGTTGAAACCTCACGAGACTCGTTACCCAGTCCATGATTGGAGTTAGCAGCCATGGTCTTTGCGTTGAAGATCTGGTGTCACTACCTGTATGGCGAGCAGTTTGTGGTGTACTCCGACCACAAAAGTTTGCAGTATCTGTTTTCGCAGCCTGACCTGAACATGAGACAGCGTCGTTGGATGGAGCTACTAAAGGACTTTGATTGCGAGATTAAGTACCAGCCTGGAAAGTCGAACGTAGTGGCCGATGCTCTGAGCAGGAATGCTAGTGAGATGCTTGCGTCGTTGTACATCTCTAAGGATCAAGAGCATCTTAACACTACGGGTTGGAAATTTTACCCGGCTGAGGATTGTGTGGTGGTTTCTTCTTTCCAAGTGGTGCCACAGATTGTTTCTACCATTCGAGCAGCTTAGAGGACTGATCCGTCTATCCACGAGTTGAAGTTGAAGGTCAGGGCTGGCGAACTTGAGGATTATTCTGTCTCTTCCGATGGTTGTTTGCGTTTCCGGGGCAGGTTGTTTGTGCCCAATTTGATTGATTTGAAGGAGGATATCCTTCGGGAAGCGCACCGTAGCAGAAATAGTGTTCATCCTGGTGCACGGAAGATGTACCATGCTTTGAAGCCGCACTTTTGGTGGGCTGGCCTAAAGAGCGATGTTGCTGGTTTTGTCGCTCATTGTTTGAACTGTCAGATGGTAAAGGCCGAAAGGATGAGACCCTGTGGTCTGTTGCAGAGTTTGGAAGTGTCCCAATGGAATTGGGAGCACGTAGCTATGGATTTCGTGATGCATCTGCCTCGTTTCAGCAGAGGATGCGATGCTATTTGGGTGGTTATAGACCGACTGCCAAAGTCTGCACATTTTATTCCCTATGGGATGACCTTCTCGTTGAAGAAGATGGCGAAGCTGTACGTTGATTTTGTGGTTAGACTTCACGGTGTGCCTGTTTCGATTGTTTCCAACCGAGATCCGAGGTTTACTTCCAGGTTTTGGAAGAGTTTGCAAACAGCTTTGGGTACCAGGTTGGCGATGAGCACTGCATATCACCCCCAGACAGATGGCCAATCTGAGAGAACTATCCAGACGTTGGAGGATATGTTACGAGCTGTTGTGTTGGACTTCGGAGGTAGCTGGCAAGACGCGTTGTCTTTAGTAGAGTTTTCCTACAATAACAGCTATCAAGTGACGATTGGTATGGCACCGTTTGAGGCTTTGTATGGTAGGAAGTTCAGATCATCGGTATGTTGGGAAGAAGTGGGGGAGAAGCAGCTATCTGCCCCTGAATTGGCAGCAAATGAAAGATCATGTGGATCTTATTAGACAGCGGATGAAATCTTCCCAGGATCGCCAAGCCAGTTATGCGAATAAGAGGCGTCGACCTCTTGAGTTTCAGGTTGGTGATCGTGTATTTCTCAAAATTTCTCCGTTTCGTAGTGTTATGCGCTTTGGACGCAAGGGAAAGTTAGCCCCTCGTTACGTCGGACCGTATGAGATTGTTGAGAGGATTGGCCCTTTAGCGTATCGGCTGTTGTTGCCATTAGAGTTGTCTTCTTTTCATGACGTCTTTCATGTTTTCATGTTGAGGAAGTATGAACCAGAACCGTCTCATGTGCTTAGGACTGACGAGGTGGAGCTAGATCAGTCGTTGAGCTATCAGGAATATCCCTTGTAGATCCTTGGCAGAAAAGAGAAACAGTTGAGGAATAAGACCATTCCATTGGTGATGGTTCAATGGAGCAAACATGGTAGGGAAGAAGCTACTTGGGAGCTGGAAGAGAAGATGCAGCGTGAGTGGTCGCATCTGTTTGAGTAGCTGTTGAGCTAAATTTCCAGTAGTTTGTAGCTTTTGGTTGTATTTTCTTCCCTAGTTGTTGTTGATTGTTTGCTCAGTTATCTTGAAATGTTGCCTTGTGTTAGGCAGAGTTCTGTTGTGTATCTTGCTGTTTAGTTGTATTTCCAGATTGTTGTTTGATTTAGAGGACGAAATCCTTTTAAGTGGGGGAGAAATGTGAGACCTGAAATGTAATTAAGATTAATTTGTTGGAATTAATCGGTTTTTGGAGATTTCTGGTGGTTCAGATCTCTGTTTGGAAGTTTGGATTGTATTTTCGGGTCGGAAATCACATTTTAAGCAATTCTGGAAATTTTGATATTTTCGAGATTTCGAGTGAGAAATCTGGTTTTGAGAGGTCTGCTCGATTTTGGTGAAAGCTGTTCGGGCGTGTTTTGTAGCGTAAGACAGGAAACGCCGTCGTTTTTGTGAGATCTGGTAGTCTCGTTTAGGAGAGATATGGTTGGTATTTAGCGCTAGAATCTGAGGTAGAGATCTGCCCGCGTGTTTTTGAGTTGAGGGTTAAACGATGTCGTTTTGATAAGTGGCTACAGCATCGTTTGGTGAACGCTGGAAGGAGAGACTGTTTTGTGGGATGTGTGTATGCTTGTTCAGATTTCAGTGTCCAGCTTTTAGCGCTAGCATTCAGATTCACCTGTGGCCCTGTGCGACGTCGTTTTGGTATTAGCGCTATTACCAGCGTTGGTTGGTTATCCAGATTTCACCGCGGTTTCGAAGCGAGCGTTGTGTTTAACTTTCCAGATTTCACCGTAGCGTGTAGCCTTGTTTTAATGTTAGCGTATTTACAGCTTTCAGCATTTTCGGGTTGGAGAAATCAGATTTCATCGTGGTTTTAGCGCATGCGTTGTATGGCTGTGAGATCTGTTTCTGTCGGTGCATGTTTTAACCAGATTTCTCGCGGGTATTTATATGTTAGAAGCATGGCCTTCTATTACTTCATCAGATCCCATACTTAGCAAAATTTACCCGGGTGTTAACTTTCCAGATTTCACCGTAGCGTGTAGCCTTGTTTTAATGTTAGCGTATTTACAGCTTTCAGCATTTTCGGGTTGGAGAAATCAGATTTCATCGTGGTTTTAGCGCATGCGTTGTATGGCTGTGAGATCTGTTTCTGTCGGTGCATGTTTTAACCAGATTTCTCGCGGGTATTTATATGTTAGAAGCATGGCCTTCTATTACTTCATCAGATCCCATACTTAGCAAAATTTACCCGATCTTCGTTCTCTGTTTTTCAAACCCTTGGGTACTGTTCACCGTTGATTTTATCCGGCGATTCCCATCGTTTCCGGTCACCATTTTTCACGTTCGAGGTAGCGTTGGACTCCTCTCGAAGAGATCTTTCTTCCTATACTACTTTAGGAGGCTGTCGTTGGCTGGAGCAAAAGCACGAAGTTGCTGTTGTGTTCATGCGTTGCTTAGTTCAGGTAGAACTCCGTTTTATTCTATGAGATCTTGGTTCTAGCCTTAGCTTAAGCTTCCTGTTAAGATGTTTTAGGGAGAGTAATTGCTGGTTTGAGTGTTCAACTCCCAGCCGCGTAATTTTGTGTATGGCCGTGAGTTCTGTTAGCGTTTCCCTGAAACCTGCTAGTGCTTGTGTTTAGCAGGTGTTGGACTCAGATCTCTTGGGCCTGTATTTGTGGTAATCGTTGTGCAAAATTAAGGTAAGAATTTGAGCCTGTCATAGCTTGGAAATTGGCAGAAATAATATGTGAGATCTGGCGTGGATATGTGCAGTGATTGCTGTTTGTTGTTTTGTGTATGCTGCGCATTGTTTCTGCCTGCTGTTAATTGCATACACTCATTATCATTGTGCATTCAGATCTCTTTTATTGCCGTGCCTTGTACTGCCCAAATTGTATGTGTTAAGGTGCAAAATTGTTGGCCACCATGAGCGGAGTGAGTAGCTCTCACACCTTATGGGTTGGGTGACCGTAGGTTGAGTATGTATATGGGCGGAGTGAGTCTCACACCTCATATTATGGCACCTGGTTTCGGTTGTTGGACAGCTGTCGGAATTCTTTGGCTCCCGGCGTTCGGTGGTAGCCTTGATTGCACGCATAGTATTTGCATTTTATCTTGTGCTTTTTCTTTAGCTGTTTTAGTTGCTCTTCGTACTGGGGTTTGACCCCATGTCCCTCTGGGTCTTGGTTGTTTTCCTTGTTGTGTTGTTTTTAGGAAACCAAGGTTTTACAGCTGGTCGTGGTTTTAACCCAGCTGGTGGCGCCCCAGGAGGTGGTTAGAGTATCCCAGTGGCGTATAGCATATTTATATGTATCAATATTCTTAGCCAGGGGGATGCCCTGTGCTTCGTTGTTGTATCCAGTGGTTGGAGTCTGATACTTGTTTTCATATGCTATATTGATTGTGTTGTTTAGTGGTTTTTATAAACTTGGATCTATTTAAAGTATTGCATTATTTTAAATTATATTGTTTTAACTCGTCAGGACAAAAGCGAAAATTTTACCCGCTTTTTAGTATCTTTCGCATGTGTTTGTATGTTTATCTCTGATTTGAGCACGAGGCCTGACACTATCACCCACAGACAGATGGTCAGTCTGAGCGGACCATCCAGACTTTAGAGGATATGCTGCGAGCAGTTGTGATGGATTTCAGTGGTGGCTGGCAGAATTTGTTGTCCTTGGTTGAATTTTCATATAACAACAGCTACCATGTGACTATCGGGATGGCTCCATTTGAAGCTTTGTATGGTCGGAAATGCAGATATCCGATTTGTTGGGAAGAAGTTGGCGAGAGACAGCTTTCTACCCCTGAGTTTATGCAGCACATGAAAGATCAGATTGATTTGATTCGAAGTAGAATTAAGGCTGCACAAGATAGATTCACCAGCTATGCTAACCGAAGACGTCGACCATTAGAGTTTGAGGTTGTCGATCGAGTATTTTCTCAAAGTTTCTCCTTTCAAGAGCGTGATGCGCTTGAGATTTAAAGGCAAATTAGCTCCTAGATACGTGGGTCCCTTTGAGATTCTTGAGCGGATTGGACAGCTGGATTATCGATTGAGGCTGCCTGATGAATTAGCAGCGATGCATGATGTTTTTCATGTGTCAATGTTGAGGAAATATGAGTCAGATCCTTCCCATGTGTTGAGAACCGACGAAGTTGAGCTGGATTCTGCCTTGAGTTATGTTGAATATCTGCAGATTCTGGACAGGAAGGAGAAGCAGCTGAGGAACAAAGTAGTGAGCGGATTGGACAGCTGGATTATCGATTGAGGCTGCCTGATGAATTAGCAGCGATGCATGATGTTTTTCATGTGTCAATGTTGAGGAAATATGAGTCAGATCCTTCCCATGTGTTGAGAACCGACGAAGTTGAGCTGGATTCTGCCTTGAGTTATGTTGAATATCTGCAGATTCTGGACAGGAAGGAGAAGCAGCTGAGGAACAAAGTAGTTCCGTTGGTGATGGTCCAATGGAGCAAGCAAGGCAGGGAGGAAGCAACTTGGGAACCGGAAGAGAAGATGCGGCGTGAGTGGCCGCATCTGTTCGAGTAGTTTGTGGTATTAGATTTCGGTTTTTGGTTGTGTTTCCCTAGTTGTTATTTGTTGGTTGTCCAGTTATCTTGAACTCCTGCCCTTGTATCAGAAGAATTTCTGTTTTGCTTTCTCTTGTTGTGATGAATTGATTGAATTTTCTGAGTTTGCCTTTGATTTCGAGGACGAAATCTCTTAAGGTGGGGAGAATGTGAGGATTGAGAAATTCGAATTGTGATTAATCAGTTTCGTAGGATTAGTCATGGGATTTTGGGTTGTCGAATTTCTCTAAGTGTTAGAAATCAGACGTAGCGCTAGTATAAGAAGCAGACGTAGCGGATTTTGGCGAAGTCTGTCAGCAGCGAGCTCCTGTAGCAAAAGTCAACGCGGGTCAATAGTACTGTAGCTCACGTCTGGTGAATTTTGGAAATCAGAAGAGATGACATGAGTTTGACGTCTTGTGTTGCGTCTGGCAGTAGTTGCATTTGTGATGGTTGCGGCTAGCAGCAGGCGCGCAATTGTGAGAGTGATCGAGGAAGTGACACGTGTTTGTTTTGAAGAAACAGTCGCTGATGAGAAGCGACGTCGTTTGGTTAAGTGGAAACGCTGCGTTTTGGGTATTGCGTCTCGTACCAGTAGCGAGGGATCTGTTGCATTGTTTATCTAGTCGTGAGGTATCTGTTGACAGATAGGATGACGTAGGCCATGCGACGTCGTTTTGTTGGTTACGCTTGCGTCTGGGTTGTTTTAAGAGATATCTGTTGTCAGCTGGTGGAGCGCTGCGGCGTCGTTTTGTTTAGTTGGAACGGTGTCGTTTTGGATGTTCCTTGAGAATGCAACGAATGGTTCTTGCGTATGGTTTTGTTGTGGGCAACGACTGGTTTCTGTTGAAAGATATCTACTGTTCCCGTCCTCTGGTTATTTTTGCGAACAACAGCTGTTGGATTCAAGGGATATATATATAGAAGTGTTGATCGACACTTAGAATTATTCTGAACCCGATATTTCTTATCTCTATCTTCAAACCCTCGTTAGCTACTGTTCACCGTGACTTAATTCCCGCCGACTGCCGCTGTTCTCCACCGATGATTTGAGCGATTTTGGTGGCGCTGGAATCCCTGCGACTTGCTCTTTCGATTGTTACCCATTTGAAGCTGTGGAACGACCTTGGAGAAGATCACGAAGCTGCTGATTTCTTCGTACAGTGGAACCCGATAGTTCTTCTGCTAGTTCCAGCTGTTGGGTAAGAAATTCCTACCATTCTAAGCTTAGTATTAGATGCTAGTACTTTGTTTAGAAGTAGAACCGGAGTTAGGTTATTGACCGAAGGAATTGCTACTGAGAAGTTTTGATTCGAACTAGACATGAGTTGATTGTTGAGTTTCCTTAACAGAATTGAGGTTCTACAGTTTCTGCCGTGGTTGAGGATATCAGGTGAAAGCTGGTTTGCACTGTTGGTATTGCCGTGCCTTTGAAATTCTGTTGAGGTAGATTTCAGTCGTTGAAGGTACGAATTGAGCAGATTTAACAGCTTTGAGCGTGAACATGGCTGTAATTGATGTTGTGAAATCTGCTTATATGCTTCTGTGATTTACGTGATACAGCTTGTGAATTGATTGAGTTTTACGTTCTGTTTTCACGTATTGAATTGTATGCATTGTGAATTGAATATTGAATTGGCATACATGCATACATCTTGAGCATGATTGACAGATTGATTCATGAACTGATTGAAAGCCACGTTGTGACTGGCCGACTGATGAGTTGTGCCTGAAAAGTCCAACGCTATCATTGGAGTGGTGACTACCGGATTCGAGTGTCTACCACCGAGCTGTGATGGGCTGACGGGCTCTGAAGATCACGGACCGATGATTTCCCCGGTTGATACACCGTGCGGGTATAGTGTGAGACCTGGAATTGTATTAAGATTAATTTGGTTGGAATTAATCGGTTTAGAGATTCTGGTGGTTCAGATATCTGTTTGGATGTTTTGTTTGCATTTTCGGGTCAGAAATCACATTTAGAGCAATTCTGGAAGTTTTCGTATTTTTGAGATTTTTGGGTGAAAGCTGGTTTCGTGGTGAAAGCTGGTCGGTAGTGAAATCCAGTCGCAATGCGTATTTGTATCATGGGAAGTCAATACGCTGTCGTTTTGCGTTGAGTAACCAGTCGTTGGCAAAGTCTTCCGCAGCAACTCTTACGTGGATTTCAGCAGAGAGCGCTAAGGAACTTCAAAACGGCGACGTTTTGTGAGGTATCTGCTGGGTGATATCTGTTAGCAGCAAGTTCCTGTAGCGGGCATAAAACGTTGTCGTTTGGATTAGTGAAGGCGACGTCGTTTTGGTTAGCGCTAAGGGGACCAGCCGTTGCATTTGCGTAGTTCAGCAGATTTGCTGACGTGTGTGGAGCTACGTCGTTTTACTTAGTTGAAACGCTGCGTTTTGATGTCGCGTATAGTACCAGCTGCAAAGATATGTTGCGTTGAGTGAGGAATCCAGTCGCTGATTTTGGGTGACCAGCTGATGGCAGATACGATGACGTAAGCTGTGCGACTTCGTTTTGTTAAGTCGATGCGACACCGTTTTGCTTGCGTTGTTTAAGAGATTCAGCAGCTGATTTGCTTTGCATCTGCTGGTTGTGTTTTCAACGAGTGTCGGTTGGTTTTGTAGGTGGGATCTGTTATCAGCAGTCGAGATGTGTATATATAGGAAGACTTGGTCTTCGATTGGATTATTGGATTCCCATACTTAGCGAAATATTCTCCCGATTGTTGTTCTTCGCTTCAAACCCTAGGTTACTGTTCACCGTGAGTTTCTCCGGCGCATTCCCATCGTTTCAGGCCACCGTTTGGTACGTCCGAGGTAGCTTTGGACTCCTCTCGAGAAGCTCTTCCATTCTATACCACTTTTGGAGGCTGTAGTTGGCTATTGAGGAACGCGAAGTTGTTGCCCGTTCGTATTTTGAGTAGCTCAGGTAGAACTTCATTCCTTGGCGATGAGATCTTGTTCCTAGCCTAGAATTAAGCTTCCTGTTAGTTGTATTGGTAGTAATTGTGTTGGTTGAGCGTAGCTCCCAGCCGTGAGCTTCTGTCAGTATCCCTAAGAATTATGCTTCGTTGTTTAGCAGGTTTTCAACCAGATTTCTCGGGATCCCTTTGTGGTAATTGTTGTGCAGTATTGAGGTACGGATTTGAGCTTGATGTAGCTGGGAATTGGCGTGAGATTTAATGTTAGATGGCTGCTTGTGCATTGCCATGGATATTGCTGTATTCTTATGCGATTGCTGTTGAGTTTAGCTGCTATGTTTGTGCATACACGCATTTCCCATATTGCATTCAGATTTCTGTTGCAGCCATTGCTTTGTATTCCATTGTATTGTTGTTTTTTCTTACCATGATGCGAGGGCGAGCGGCAATACCGCACTCTTATCTCCCTGCTGGGATCTGTTAGCCACCATGCGCCGAGTGGTTAACTACCACAGTTCATGGGCGAGGCAACGACAGGTTGAGTTGTTTGATGCATCTGGTATTCTGGTGTAGTGTCAAGGCGAGTGGCTCATTACCACACTTTGAACACACCTTGTGGCCACTGATTGTTGCAGTTCTCGTGGAGCTATGTTTGAGTTCCTTGGCTCCCTTGTTGGTTGTAACCTTCAGCTGTTATCCGGTGTCTCATGCATAGCATCTGCATTTTATCTTATGAATTTCCTTTAGCTGTTTCAGTTACTCTTCGTACTGGGGTTTGACCCCATGTCCCTCTGGGGTTTGGTTGTTTTCCTTGTTGTGTTGTTTTTCAGGGAACCCAGGTTTTACAGCTGATCGTGGGTTTAACCCAGTTGGAGGTGCCCCAGGAGGTGGTTAGAGTATCCCAGTTGTATATAGCATATTTATATGTATCAATACAGTTAGCCAGGGGATGCCCTGTGCTTCGTTGTTGTATCCAGTGGTTGGAGTCTGATACTTGTGTTTGTATGCTATACTGTGTTGTTATGGCTTGTAGCCACAGGAGGTGGTTAGAGTATCCCAGTTGTATATAGCATATTTATATGTATCAATACAGTTAGCCAGGGGATGCCCTGTGCTTCGTTGTTGTATCCAGTGGTTGGAGTCTGATACTTGTGTTTGTATGCTATACTGTGTTGTTATGGCTTGTAGCCATTTGTTTTTTTGTTGATTTCGAAAATTGGGATATCTATTTTGAGTATCGCACTATTTTAAATTATATTGTTTAAACCGTCAGGCCAAAAGCGAAAATTTTACCCACTTTTTGATAGCTTCCGCATTTGTTTCTGTGTTTTTACTCTGATATGAGCACGAGGCCTGACATTTTTGGTATTAGAGCTTAAGCTCAATTTCTTTGATCACACTTGAGTCTAGGCACAGTGTCGTGTGTTGCATGTGCTTGACCTATGTGATTATGTGCTGCATATGGTTGTGTTATATGCTATCTATGCTGTATCTGTTCTGTCTTTCTTGATCCTGTTGAGTGTTTTCGTAGATGCCGTCTAGACGTCGTGGTAGAGGTAGGGGGAAGTTTGAGGAATTAGCAGGACAGAATGAGGATAGGCGTAGTGTTCGTAGTCATACTCGTGTTAGCGACGAAGAGGAAGTTGGTGACTTGCCTCCCCCTGCGGAACGGATGGATGTTGTTATAGCGAGGTTTCAGCGGATGAACCCTCCAGTCTTTAATGGTGACGAGTCCAGTGAGGATGCAGACTAGTGGCTCCGTAACATTATCGGTATTTTTGATCGGGTTCAGTATGATGATGATATTCGGCTGAGTTTAGCGACCCTCTTGCTCAGGAAGGCTGCAGAGCGCTGGTGGCGAGGCGCTTCGAGTACTTTGTTGGAGACCGGTGTTGGGATCTCTTGGGACAGTTTTTGCGAGACCTTCCGGCAGGAGTATGTGCCCGAGTCTTATGTGAACGCCCGGGAGCGGGAGTTCGATCATCTGGAGCAGGGCTCGATGTCTGTCCGGGAGTATTCTAGGAAGTTCTCTTCTCTGTTGGCGTACGTTCCCCATGTTTCTGGCCGGGAGAGGGCCAAGCGGTCTAGATTTCTTGAGGGCTTGAATGAAGAGCTATATCAGATGGTGCTGACCAGCGAACCCAAGACGTATGCTGAGGCAGTTGATAGTGCCATTGACATTGAGGAGGGTTTGCGTAGCCGTCGTGCTCGTAGGCAGCAGGTGGCTCAGGGTGGTCGTTCCACTGGTCAGGGGGCGTAGTCTTCACAGTCCTTTCAGTCAGCCCATCAGCCCCAGCAGCAGCAGCAGCCGCAGGTGGCACAGCTGTCTGGCCATCAGAGGTTCCGACCCCACGGTCAGCAGTTCAAGAAAAATTTGGGTTCTGGCTCTTCTGGTTCGGGCAGCTTGAGTAGCCGTGGTTCTCGGGCTGAGTTTTGTGGCTTTTGCGGTGGAAATCATCCTTCTACCCAGTGTGTTGGTGTGCAGGGTTCCTGCAACCTTTGTGGTCAGTACGGGCATTTTGCTAGAGTGTGTCCGTCAGCTGGATCACAGCCGACCGCGGCCCAGCCTCAGGGTCGTGGAGGTCAGTCTAGGGGTCTTTCCCCTCAGTTTCAGCAGCCCCGGTTGGGTGAAACTCAGTTTAGGCCGTTTCAGCAGCCTGGTCCGTCGCGGTTCGGACAGTCGTCTCAGCCTTTCTTCTCTGGACCCCAACATGCTCAGGTTAACGCCATCACTTGGGAGCAGGCCGAGGAGACGCCGAGTCGGGTGATCGCAGGTACTTGTCTTGTTTTCGATTTTCCTACACGTGTGTTGTTTGACACCGATGCATCGCATTCGATTATTTCTGATTCGTTTGTTGTTGAGCATGGTCTGTGTACCATTACTTTGCGCGATGCTGTTTCTGTTTCTACCCCTGGCGGTGTGAGCTTGTTCTCCCAGGAGGTTTTGTTAGATTGCGTGTTGTGTTTTGGCGAGCATGTGTTGGTGGCGAGTTTGATCCGCATTTTGTTGTGGGATTTCGATTGCATAGTTGGGATGGACGTGTTGTTCAAGTATAGGGCCTCCGTGGACTGTTTCCATGGGATTGTGCGCTTTAGGTCTATGTCTGGCGAGAAGTGGGACTTCTATGGCCAGGATTCTCGATCGAAGATCCGGTTGGTCTCAGCGATGGAGATGTTCAGCTTGTTGTCCTTAGGGAATGCTGGTTTTATGATATACGCTTTGAACGCGTCTTCTTCTTCCCGTGTGCAGCTCAGTGACGTTCCCGTGGTGCGAGTTTTGCTCCGAGGCGAGAGATAGACTTCAGCATAGAGCTGGTGCCTGGCACAGCTCCGATTTCTCGTGCCCCGTATCGTTTGGCGCCTGCGGAGTTGAGAGAACTCAAGGTGCAATTAGATGACTTGCTGGAGAAAGGTTTTATCCAACCTAGTATGTCGCCATGGGGAGCGCCCATCTTGTTTGTGAAGAAGAAGGATGGCTCAATCCGGATGTGCATTGATTTTCGCCAGCTGAACAAAGCCACTGTCAAGAATAAGTACCCGTTGCCGAGAATCGATGATTTGTTCGATCAGTTGCAAGGTTCTGCGGTATACTCAAAGATTGATCTTCGTTCAGGGTATCATCAGCTGAGAGTGAGAGATCAGGATGTTGCAAAGACTGCGTTTTGTACAAGGTACGGACATTTTGAGTTTCTGGTGATGCCGTTTGGTTTGACCAATGCGCCTGCAGTCTTTATGGATCTGATGAATCGGGTTTTTAGAGAGTTCATTGATCAGTTCGTGTATTGACGACATCTTGGTTTACTCAAAGACTCCTTTAGAGCATAAGGAGCATTTGCGGATTGTCCTTCAGACGCTGAGAGACCAGCAGTTGTATGCTAAGTTCTCCAAGTGCAAGTTCTGGTTGGATCGCGTTGTATTCTTGGGACATGTGATTTCAGCCGAGGGGATTTCGGTGGATCCCAGTAAAGTTGATGTTGTGCTGAACTGGGAGTGTCCCAGAAATGTTTTCGAGATTCGCAGTTTCTTGGGTCTAGCGGGCTATTACCGTCGTTTCATCGAAGGTTTCTCTAGCATAGCCAAGCCGATGACTCAACTGACGCAGAAGGACAAGAGGTTTGTGTGGACTGAGCAGTGCGAGAATGCCTTTCAAATGCTCAAGGAGAAGTTGACTACTGCGCCTTTGTTGGCTCTGCCATCCGGTTCAGGTGGTTTCGTTGTGTGTTCTGACGCTTCTCTCAATGGATTGGGCTGTGTTTTGATGCAGAATGGTCGAGTAATTGCGTATGCCTCGCGGCAGTTGAAACCGCACGAGACTCTTTATCCAGTCCATGATTTGGAGCTAGCGGCCGTTGTTTTTGCGTTGAAGATCTGGCGTCACTACCTGTATGGCAAGCAATTTGTGGTGTACTCGGATCACAAGAGTTTGCAGTATCTATTTTCGCAGCCTGACTTGAACATGAGACAACGTCGTTGGATGGAGCTGCTAAAAGACTTTGATTGTGAGATCAAGAACCAGCCTGGAAGTCGAACATAGTGGCCGATGATTTGAGCAGGAAGTCTAGTGAGATGCTTGCATCGTTGTATATCTCTAAGGATCAAGAGGATCATAATACCACTGGTTGGAGATTCTACCCAGCTGAGGATTGTGTTGTGGTTTCATCGTTCCAAGTGGAGCCGCAGATTGTTTTAACTATTCGAGCATCTCAAAGGACTGATCCTTCCATCCACGAGTTGAAGTTGAAGGTCAGGGCTGGAGAACTTGAAGATTATTCTGTCTCTTCCGATGATTGTTTGCATTTTCGGGGAAGGTTGGTTGTGCCCAATTTTATTGATTTGAAGGAGGAGATCCTTCGGGAAGCGCACTGTAGCAGACATAGTGTTCATCCTGGTGCACGGAAGATGTACCATGCGTTGAAGCCGCACTTCTGGTGGGCTGGCTGAAGAGTGACGTTGCTGGTTTTGTCGCTCGTTGTTTGAATTGTCAGATGGTTAAGGCCGAAAGGATGAGACCGGGTGGTCTGTTGCAGAGTTTTCTGGTGGGCTGGCTGAAGAGTGACGTTGCTGGTTTTGTCGCTCGTTGTTTGAATTGTCAGATGGTTAAGGCCGAAAGGATGAGACCGGGTGGTCTGTTGCAGAGTTTGGAAGTGCCCCAATGGAATTGGGAGCACATTACTATGGATTTCATGACGCATCTACCTCGTACCAGCAGAGGATGCGATTCTATTTGGGTGGTTATCGACCGTTCATCGAAATCTGCACATTTTATTCCCTATGGGATGACATTCTCGTTGAAGAAGATGGCGAAGCTGTACGTTGATTTTGTTGTTAGACTGCACGATGTGCCTGTTTCGATCATTTCCGAACAAGATCCGAGGTTTACTTCCACGTTTTGGAAGAGTTTGCAAACAGCTTTGGGTACCAGATTGGCGATGAGCACCGCGTATCACCCCCAGACAGATGGCCAGTCTGAGAGAACTATCCAGACATTGGAGGATATGTTACGAGCTGTTGTGTTGGATTTCGAAGGTAGCTGGCAAGAAGCGTTGTCTTTAGTGGAGTTTTACTACAATAACAACTATCAGGTGACGATTGGTATGGCGCCGTTTGAGGCTTTGTATGGCAGAAAGTGCAGATCGTCGGTATGTTGGGAAGAAGTGGGGGAGAAGCAGCTATCTGCCCTTGACTTTGTGCAGCAAAAGAAAGATCATGTGGATCTTATTAGACAGCGGATGAAAGCTTCCCAGGATCGCCAAGCCAGTTATGCGAATAAGAGGCGTCGACCTCTTGAGTTTCAGGTTGGTGATCGTGTATTTCTCAAAGTTTCTCCGTTTCGTAGTGTTATGCGCTTTGGCCGCATTGGAAAGTTAGCCCCTCGTTACATCGAACCGTATGAGATTATTGAGAGGATTGGCCCTTTAGCGTATCGCCTGTTGTTGCCTCCGGAATTGTCTTCTCTACATGATGTCTTTCATGTTTCCATGTTGAGGAAGTACGAGCCAGATCCGTCTCTTGTGCTTAGAACTGACGAGGTTGAGTTAGATCAGACGTTGAGTTATCAAGAATATCCCTTGCAGATCCTTGGCAGAAAAGAGAAACAGCTGAGAAATAAAACCATTCCGTTGGTAATGGTGCAATGGAGCAACCATGGAAGGAAAGAAGCTACTTGGGAGCTGGAAGAAGGAGGGTGTAACGACCGGGACTTTTCTCAAAGAAAATTTAGAAATTTGGGGTTCGAATTGAAAGACCCAAAAATTTTCGATCTTAATAAACATAAAAGTCGTTACTAAATTCTGGACTAAATTGCGAATAAACACAATTCGTTGCTGCTGAAATGCGGAACAATTGAAACAATGAAATGAGCGGAAGTAAAATCAGCTGATAAACACTTTTCATAGCAAACGGAAGAAATCAGCAGGAAGGGTATATAAAACATGGAGCTAAATCCTCTGCTGATCTTATAACATACGCTGAATAGATATACCAGCTGATGAAAATACGAAGGACTAGCATATCTCTTGACACCATAAGTTTGTACAGATTTCTACAAAATAAGAAACTAGAAATCTGCTAACATACATACTATAACTAAAGTTCTGTACATCAAAACAAAAGCTGAAAAGAACAATGGAAGATGTCCACGATAAACACATCCTCCCTTTCTGATCATCTCCCTCCAGCTCCTACTGCTGATTACCTGCACTCAATGAAACTAGTGAGCCAAAAGCTCAGCAGGTAAATCTGGAATAGCAAAAATCATGCAATAGAACTGAAACTGAATGCTGAATACGTAATCTGAAAATCTGCGTACGCTTTGAAATGAACAAGCGCACTAACATATATCTATATCTGAGAATTCTG
>KQ999419.1:16001-33339 GCA_001598015.1 Dorcoceras hygrometricum | reverse complement strand
CCAAGTCTTCCTTATATAATTCCCACAACTGCTGAATTCTTAAAAACAATCCACCGACAAAATCAGTCGATGCATTTTCCTCAACAAACAACCTGCTGCTGCCAGCAGCAACGATAGCAAAGGCCCTCTAATACAAATCAAAACGGCGTTGCCGCAACTAACCCAAACGACGTCGCATAGCGCACGTCAGCATAACTTCCATCAGCAGGTCACAAAAAGCATCGACTGGTTGAAATAACGCAATACCAAAACGCAGCGTTTCAACTAAATGAAACGGCGTCGCATAGGATACGTCATCCTATCTTCCAGCAGCTGGGCGCTACAACCAAAAGCGATAACAAGCCAACGACTGGGTCCTCAAAACGACGTCGCCTCTACTAACCCAAACGACGACGTCTTATACCCGCTACAGGAACTATCTGCTGACAGATATAAATCAACCGTTTCTTTCCAAAACGTCACCGTTCCGAAATCTTATAGCGCGCTTCTGCTGAAATCCACGTAAGCATTGCTGTCGCCAGCTACCAAAACAAAGAACACAGCGCGCTAAGCTACCAGCAGCAAGGCTTACGTCAGCGACTACGATGCCAACACAAAGCATGACGTCATCAGAGCTGCTATCAGCAGATACCTCTAAACCCAAAATTTCGAAAATCTCCAGAATTACTCTAAGGAGGGAAATCGACCCGAAAACACAATCAAACATACAAACAGAGTTCTGAATCCCCAAAAATCATCAAAATTCGATAACTTCCACAATTAATATCCATTACAAATCCAGGTCTCACAATATGTGTCAGTACAGTTAGCCAGGGGATGCCCTGTGCTTCGTTGTTGTATCCAATGGTTGGAGTCTGATACTTGTGTTTGTATGCTATACTTTGTTGTTATGGCTTGTAGCCATTTGTTGTTTTGTTGATTTCGAAAATTGGGATATATATTTTGAGTATCGCACTATTTTAAATCATATTGTTTAAACCGTCAGGCCAAAAGCGAAAATTTTACCCGATTTTTGATAGCTTCCGCATGTGTTTGTGTGTTTTTACTCTGATATGAGCACGAGGCCTGACATATAGAGGCTGACTGAGATGATTTCCAGTTGATACACTGGTCTAGCTATCCGATCCTTGATAGCCCTCATGCATTTCATTGATTTTAGTATGTTGCGTGATTAGCTGTTTTGATAGCTCTTCGTACGGAGGCTTGACCTCGTATTTGTTTTCCTACTTTTGTGTTGTTTGGGTCTGCGTTACCCACTTGCAGGATCTTCAGGTAACCAAGCTGGACAGAGTGGAGGTTCAGCCGGTCGATCCCCGTTCCCATGAGTCCCAGTTATTTTATTTATGTATCAAACCCGGGGGATGCCCCGTGTCATATGTATTTTGGGGATCTGTATTTGAATTGATAATTGCGTTACCTGTTTTATATGAGTTTGAGTCAACTCGTATTTTGAGTATCGATATTTTGAATGAATGTTTTGAGTTCAGGCCCATTTTATTTCGAAAATTTTTAAGCCCGATTTTACGCTTCCGTGATTATGTGCTTAAATTGTGCTCTAATCTTGTGTGATTAGCACGGGGCCTGACATATCTGTTGACAACAATCGTTGTTTTCCCCAAGCGATATCTGTTGACAGTTTTGTTCGTGTCTTCCCAGAGAGTCTGTTGACAGTTACCTACTGTTCATTTCTTCAACAGATAATAACTGTTCATTTCTTCAACAGATAACGAAATTCCAGAATTTGATTCCTTATTCATTTCCGCTTCAATTCGAAAGAATTATTTGATTCAATTGATTAGATTTGAGAGCTTCTATTCAGTTTTCATTTTGCAAGTTTTACAGAGAAATCCCTTGAAGTTCCAGAACATTATTAGACAGTAATTCGTACAAGAGAGAAAGAAAATAGATTTTAAGAAAGAAAAGAAAGAGCATAACATGTTTTAGAAAATGTTTTAAGTTATGACAACAAAGAGGGTCCCCAGAGGAAGGGTGAGTGCACGGCTGACGAACCGTGTGCCCTTTCAACCAGAGGAAGATCAGGTTTACAGATCGACGGGTCTGTACGCCCTTCACCATGAGCCATAGTGCTAAGAGAATGATATCAGAAGTTTGATCTAACGAATTGGACCAAAATGTTTAAAGTGTTGTCATAATTTCAGAAAATAGAAAGAAGAGCGCAAGTGTGATTTTAATCACAGCTCTAGAGTATGTTTAAAGAAAATGTTTTCGGAACTCATATATGTTTTATGCTTTTATTTTCTATCAGATTTCTCAGATATTTTATTGCGCTTGTTCATTCTAAAGCGTTTTCAGATTTCAGATTCCAATTACAGTATCAGCTTCTATTGCATGATTTTGTTATTCCAGATTTTACCTGCTGAGCCTTTGGCTCACTAGTTTTCATTGAGTGCAGGTAATGAGCAGTAAGGAGCTAGAGGGAGATGATCAGAAAGGAAGGATGTGTTTATCATGGACGTCTTCCGTTTCTTTCTTATCAGACGTTGTTTTGGTTATACAGATATTCGGTTGTGTCATCTTTGTATTGTAACAGATTTCTAGTACAGTTAAACAGTAGAAGCCTGTTCAGGCCCTTTCATATCAGATTTTGGGTTCCAATGCAACACTTGCTATTTTTATCAGATGTTATTCCGCGTATGTTATTACGATCAGCTGAGGATTTAGTTCCGTGTTTTGTACACCCTTGTAGCTGATTTTCTTCATTGATTATGAAAAGTGTTTACAAGATTTGGTTCTACTTCCGCTCACATCATTGTTTCGTTCATTTCGCATTTCAGCAGTCGTGAATTGTGTTTATTCGCAATTTAGTCCAGAATTGTAGTAACGACTTTTATGTGTGATAAGATCAAAATTTTTGGGTCTTTCAATTCGAACCCCAAATTTCTAAATATCTTTTGAGAAAAGTTCGGTCGTTACAGTTGGTATCAGAGCATGGTCCTTGAGATAAACACACTTCCAGTCTGAGCAGATCTCTCCAGCCGCTTCTAAATTTGTGAATTTTAATTCATGTTTTAGCATAAAGTAATCTCTCATATAGAATTGTGGTGGATTTGGGCTACCCTTACAGATATGTCAAGAAGAGGTAGAGGAAGAAGAAGTTTTACAGAAGGAGATAGCGAATCTGACGGAATGAACCCCGTTCTCAATACCATGGCTCAGCTGTTAGAGCGCTTAGTTGACCAAACCACTAATGGGAATGGTCAAACCTCAGGAAGAATAGTTAGTCGTGAAAATCCATAGGATAGGTTTAGAAGATAGAGACCTCAGGAGTTTTTTGGCACTACTGATCCTCTTATAGCAGAAAGCTGGATCAAATCCATAGAGGTGATTTTTGACTATTTGTAACTGACCGAACTAGAAAGGCCTCGGTGTGCGATTTACATGCTGAGATGAGATGCCATGATATGGTGGGAAGGAGCCAAGTTAACAGTAGACATGGAAATTCTTACATGGGAAGAATTTAAGAGAGTGTTCTATGAACAATACTTTATGGTGGATGTAAAACAACAGTTGCGGAGTGAGTTTTTAACTCTTAAGCCGGGAGAGATGTCTATGCGGGATTATATCCGCAAATTTGAGAGAGGTTGTTATTTCGTTCCTTTGATTGGGAAAAATGCAGATATTAAGCTACAACATTTCATTGATGGGTTGAAGCCTATGATTAGGCTTGATGTTAGATTGGCAGAACCCGTAGATTATAGATCAGCTGTGAATAGAAGAAGAGAGACAGTTGAAAAGACAATCTTTCCAACAGAAGGACCGTAGGCAAAATAAGAAACCGAATAATAACCAATAGGAGTCTCAAGAAAAAGGACCATTAGTTGTTCAGCCTATCTCTGCTGTCCTTAATTCAGGGATTAGGCCTCCATGTCCAATTTGTAAGAAAAACCATACAGGCCAGTGTCTTTTTGGCCAGAAGGTGTGTTATACCTGTGGAAAGCCAGGCCACATGTCTAGAGATTGTTCCCAGAAGCGACCACTTATCACTAGTAGAGCTTATATAATGACAGCTGAAGAAACTCCAGCAGATACCTTGGCAGCGACGGGTAAGATTTTGTTGCCAATATGTTTACATTAGCATTATTAGATTCTGGTATAACTCATTCTTTTGTATCAGATAGGTTTGCTAAGAAATTGATAGCTAACCTAGGAGAGATAGACGTAGAGTACTGTGTTCAGATCCCTATGAGTTAGAGTTTACTATTGATTTGGTACCAGAAGCTGTTTCAATTTTTAAGCCTCTGTATAGATTGCCCCTAAGAAAAATGAAAGGATTAAAAGATCATTTCCAGGAATTGTTAGGCAAGAGTTTCGTCAGACCCAGTGCTTCGTCGTGAGGAGTTCAAGTTTGATTCCCGTATTTTTATGTTGTTCATCTTTCGGTGGATGGTAATATCGGAACTTGACGCTATGTAATTGGTAGTTGTAAGTCGAATCAGTATAAAGTCTGGTAACAGCTGATAGCGTAGCTGTCGTTTGATGTTGCAACACCAAGTTCTTATTCAGATTTCGTTTTCTATGTCAGAGATTGAATTTCATATTTAAATTAGCAGTTACATTTCAGCTGTTGCATCAGTTTCGTCGACAGCAGTTGCACTGTTCATAATCAGCAGTTGCATTCCATCCCATCGTTTTGACCAGCAGTTGCACTGTTCATATGTCTGTTTTTTGTGCAAACGACATCGTTTCATTTATTTAGAGTCACGACTGATAACAGATATTCTTACGTCTGTTTATTCACGTTAGCAGATATTCTAACATCATCATATTTGTTTCCTACTTCAGCGACATCGTTTCATTTACTACGTCTGTTTCAGAGTCACGTTTGTTTGTATATATATGTTGGTGAACATTAAAGATCTGTTTTGTTTCCAAATACTGTTCCACTTTGTTGCGTTTGATTTCATTTCAGCGATGCGTCTCTTATAGTTGAATTAGATGCTCAGATAGGAACCTATTTAAGTAGCGTTTGAAGAAGTTCTAGTAAAGATTCTTTCAAGAGAAAACCGTAAGTTAAGGAATAGAACTATCCCTATGATTAAGATGCAGTGGGTAAATCACACTGAACAGCGACATCGTTTCATTTACTACGTCTGTTTCAGAGTCACGTTTGTTTGTATATATATGTTGGTGAACATTAAAGATCTGTTTTGTTTCCAAATACTGTTCCACTTTGTTGCGTTTGATTTCATTTCAGCGATGCGTCTCTTATAGTTGAATTAGATGCTCAGATAGGAACCTATTTAAGTAGCGTTTGAAGAAGTTCTAGTAAAGATTCTTTCAAGAGAAAACCGTAAGTTAAGGAATAGAACTATCCCTATGATTAAGATGCAGTGGGTAAATCACACTGAAAGAAAAATTATGTGGGAAAGTGAGTCTGATATTTGTAGAAAAGCTACCCAGATCTCTTTAAGTAAGAAATTTCGAGGACGAAATTCTTTTAAGGGGGGTAGATTGTAATGCCCAGAGATTTTAGAGGCCACAAATTAGAAAGTTATGAGATTGAGGGATTACAATGATATTCTATTTAACTCTTGATTTAATCGAGTTTCAGATTTCAGTTATGTATTGTTTAGCTTTTTATCATTTAAGAGATAAATTTCAGATTTCATGTTTACGTAAATTCAGCTTTCATGTATATTGAGTTGAGTTTCAGCTTTTCGTGATATCAGTTGTCACACTAAGTTAAAGATTCAGACGTTGGACTTTATACTTTAATCAGCCTTCGGCTTGAATAGATTTCAGATGTTAGAATGCAATTGCAGCAGCTGTTTAGCCGATTATATCAAGTCGATCGAATCCTTTTGTTTAACTAAAATCGTTCGGTTTCCATGTGCATCATTTTATTTTAAAACATACTACGCTTTTAGAAGATTTTGGCATATTGATTTAAATGCGTTTCTTCTCTAGGAATTTACAAATCATATATATATAGGATGTTAGCTACTTCATGCATCATTATCTTCAAATAAAATTACTTTTAAGCGGTGCTCTCTCTCAAGAAACCAAACAAAAGACTTTTAAAGTTTTTTTAAGGAGACGATCGGAGTGTTAGTGGTTAGCTGGATTTCTACTGCGGTTGTGTTCAAGAATTCAGGAAAGTAAACTCTGTTTCTTGCTCACTCAGTGAAAGCATATATTAAGTTCTGTTTGCATGTTTATATGAGATTTTAAAGAAAGGAAGATGGCTTCGGGTGTTCTTCAAAAGTTCAGAAAAGGTCATGCTCGGTTTTTATGAAAGTTGCGTTTTACTGTATTTTGATCCAGAAATGTTTTAGAAAATGGTTTGATGATGTTCGTCCAATAGTTTCCTGAGTTTTCCAATGATTTCTTTTCGAAGTAGCTAACAAGTATCTTATTCGATTATTTCCAGAAATTTCTTCAGATATTTTGATTTCTTCAGACAAAGGAAAACCATCGTCATTCACTCGGTTAAGTCTGAAATCTGGTTCTTATACCACGACTAATATTTCTTTGTTGAAAATATTCTAAGTATAGATTTCAGATGTCGCATTGTTTGCGTTCAGTAGTTGCGATCAGCAGTCGCACTATTTCATGTTCAGCTGTTGCATTTGTTTATGATTCAGCTGTTGCCTTCGTATGTGCTCAGCTGTTGTCAGCTTTGTTTAGATCATAACCAGCTGTTGTATTATTTAGTCATCAGTTTCTTCACCAGCTGTTGTTTTGTTAATCATCAGCTGTTGTCACCAGTTGCATTAGTTCATGTACCACTGTTACTTCGTTACCCAGAGACATATCTGTTGACAGCAATCGTTGTTTTCCCCAAGCGATATTTGTTGACAGTTTTGTTCGTGTCTTCCCAGAGAGTCTGTTGACAGTTACCTACTGTTCATTTCTTCAACAGATAGTTACTGTTCATTTCTTCAACAGATAACGAAATTCCAGAATTTGATTCCTTATTCATTTCCGCTTCAATTCCAAAGAATTATTTGATTCAATTGATTAGATTTGAGAGCTTCTATTCAGTTTTCATTTTCGCAAGTTTTACAGAGAAATCCCTTGAAGTTCCAGAACATCATTAGACAAATGAAAAACCAGTAATTCGTACAAGAGAGAAAGAAAACAGATTTTAAGAAAGAAAATAAAGAGCAGAACATTTTTTCGAAAATGTTTTAAGTTATGACAACAAAGAGGGTCCCCAGAGGAAGGGTGAGTGCGCGGCTGACAAACCGTGTGCCCTTTCAACCAGAGGAAGATCAGGTTTACAGATCGACGGGTCTGTACGACCCTTCACCATGAGCCATAGTGCTAAGAGACTGATATCAGGAGTTTGATCAAACGAATTGGACCAAAATGTTTAAAGTCTTGTCATAATTTCAGAAAATAGAAAGAAGAGCGAAGTGTGATTTTAATCACGGCTCTAGAGTATGTTTAAAGAAAATGTTTTCGGAACTCATATATGTTTTATGCTTTTAGTTTCTATCAGACTTCTCAGATATTTTATTGCACTTGTTCATTCTAAAGCGTTTTCAGATTTCAGATTCCAATTGCAGTATCAGCTTCTATTGCATGATTTTGTTATTCCAGATTTTACCTGCTGAGCCTTTGTCTCACTAGTTTTCATAGAGTGCGGGTAATGAGCAGTAAAGAGCTGGAGGGAGATGATCAGAAAGGAAGGATGTGTTTATCGTGGACGTCTTCCGTTTCTTTCTTATCAGACGTTGTTTTGGTTATACAGATATTCGGTTGTGTCATCTTTGTATTGTAACAGATTTCTAGTACAGTTAAACAGTAGAAGTCTGTTCAGGCCCTTTCATATCAGATTTTGGGTTCCAATGCAACACTTGATATTTTTATCAGATTTTATTCCACGTATGTTATTACGATCAGCTGAGGATTTAGTTCCGTTTTTTGTACACCCTTGTAGCTGATTTTCTTCATTGATTACGAAAAGTGTTTACCAGATTTGGTTCTACTTCCGCTCACATCATTGTTTCGTTCATTTCGCATTTCAGCAGTCGTGAATTGTGTTTATTAGCAATTTAGTCCAGAATTGTAGTAACGACTTTTATGTGTGATAAGATCGAAATTTTTGGGTCTTTCAATTCAAACCCAAAATTTCTAAATATCTTTTGAGAAAAATCCGGTCGTTACAGTTGGTATCAGAGCATGGTCCTTGAGATAAACACACTTCCAGTCTGAGCAGATCTCTCCAGCCGCTTCTAAATTTGTGAGTTTTAATTCATGTTTTAGCATAAAGTAATCTCTCATATATAATTGTGGTGGATTTGGGCTACCCTTACAGATATGTCAAGAAGAGGTAGACGGAGAAGAAGTTTTACAGAAGGAGATAGCGAATCTGACGGAATGAACCCCGTTCTCAATACCATGGCTCTGCTGTTAGAGCGCTTAGTTGACCAAACCACTAATGGGAATGGTCAAACCTCAGGAAGAATAGTTAGTCGTGAAAATCCACAGGAGAGGTTTAGAAGACAGAGACCTCAGGAATTTTCTGGCACTATCGATCCTCTTATAGCATAAAGCTGGATCAAATCCATATAGGTGATTTTTGACTATTTGCAACTGACCGAACTATAAAGGCCTCGGTGTGCGATTTACATGCTGAGAGAATATGCCATGATATGGTGGGAAGGAGCCAAGTTAACAGTAGACTTGGAAATTCTTACTTGGGAAGAATTTAAGAGAGTTTCTATGAACAATACTTTACGGTGGATGTAAGACAACAGTTGCGGAGTGAGTTTTTAACTCTTAAGCAGGGAGAGATTTCTATGCGGGATTATATCCGCAAATTTGAGAGAGGTTGTTATTTCGATCCTTTGATTGGGACAAATGCAGATATTAAGCTACAACATTTCGTTGATGGGTTGAAGCCGATGATTATGCATGATGTTAGATTGGCAGAACCCGTAGATTATAGATCAGCTGTGAATAAGGCCCTACGGGCAGAACAAGACTGGAAAGCAATTGAAGAAGAGAGACAGTTGAAAAGACAAGCTTTTCAACAGAAGGACCGTAGGCAAAATAAGAAACCGAATAATAACCAACAGGAGTCTCAAGAAAAAGGACCTTTAGTTGTTCAGTTTATCTCTGCTGTCCCTAATTCAGGGATTAGGCCTCCATGTCAAATTTGTAAGAAAAACCATACAGGCCAGTGTATTTTTTGCTAGAAGGTGTGTTATACCTGTGGAAAGCCAGGACACATGTCTAGAGATTGTTCCCAGAAGCGACCACTTATCACTAGTAGAGCTTATATAATGACATCTGAAGAAACTCCAGCAGATACCTTGGCAGCGACGGGTAAGATTTTGTTGCCAATATGTTTACATTAGCATTATTAGATTCTGATATAACTCATTCTTTTGTATCAGATAGGTTTGCTAAGAAATTGATAGCTAATCTAGGAGAGATAGAATTAGAGTACTGTGTTCAGATCCCTATGAGTTAGAGTTTACTATTGATTTGGTACCAGAAGCTGTTTCAATTTTTAAGCCTCTGTATAGATTGCCCCTAAGAAAAATGAAAGGATTAAAAGATCAGTTCCAGGAATGGTTAGGCAAGAGTTTCGTCAGACCCAGTGCTTCGCCGTGAGGAGTTCAAGTTTGATTCCCGTATGTTTATGATTGTTCATCTTTCGGTGGATGGTAATATCGGAACTTGATGCTATGTAATTGGTAGTTGTTAGTCGAATCAGTATAAAGTCTGGTAACAGCTGATAGCGTAGCTATCGTTTGATGTTGCAATACCAAGTTCTTATTCAGATTTCGTTTTCTATGTCAGCGATTGAATTTCATATTTAAATTAGCAGTTACATTTTAGCTGTTGCATCAGTTTCGTAGACAGTAGTTGCACCGTTCATAATCAGCAGTTGCATTCCATCCCATCGTTTTGACCAGCAGTTGCACTGTTCATATGTCTGTTTGTTGTGCAAACGACATCGTTTCATTTATTTAGAGTCACGGCTGATAACAGATATTCTTACGTCTGTTTATTCATGTTAGCAGATATTCTTACGTCATCATTGATTTTTAAGAAGTCTAAATTTAAAGAAATTAGACAAAAATGGGAAAAAGGGGTGAACATTCATTTCATCGGCTAAGTTTAGAGTGATGTTTAGTCCATTTGTAGTGGGCCGGGCTCCTGAACCAATACTCGACCGAAGTAGAAAAATATAGAAGCCCGTAAATGTATAATTAATCATATATGTAGTATGCTATATACGTAAATATTTTAAAGGAAAGAATTAATTATACGTTAATGGGCTAAGCTTTTAAATTGCATGATTTTAAGAAATTCACGCATCATGAGATTTTATGAAACGATCAGGCATGTCTCTTTGTAAGATAAAACCCGAGGGATTGAGGTGATGTGGCAAAGTTTTACGATGGGAGTTAGTCGAGTAACCGGGCCCGAGGATCCCCTGTCTTTAGGTATGATTATAGGGCCTATGGATCCTCGTGTGATATCGGGGTGAAGTGGCAGTTTATAGGAGGTGTGACATATAGGGATCCTCGTGTGATATCGGGGTGAACCTGTAACGACCCTCATTTTCTTGATGGAATAATTATAAGTTTTGGGGCTCAATTTAATAAAATCAAGAGTTATAAACATTGGAGAATGGATCGCTACTAACTATCTGGGTTAAAACGAGAATAATAAAATTTCTCACGTTCGAAGATAAGAAATCTAGGATAACTTATGCAATGGTGCGGAAATGAAGAAAGCAGTTATATCATATGTCAATAATGCATCTCGTAGTGTGATAACGTCTGGTTGAAATCCTTACAACATAACAAACTAAGAAATTTTGTTTTGAGAAAATAAAGAACTGTGTTGTCCACGATAAACACATCCCCTCCATTCTGTTCATCTCCCTCCAACTTTCTACTGTGAATTACCTGCACTCAATAAAAACTAGTGAGCCAAAGGCCCAGCAGGTAACATTCTGGAATAACGAAAGAAATTATACCATCGTCCATGAACTAATACATACTGGAGTCTGAACTGGAATTACATTTATGAATAAACAAGCGTAAACATAAGTATGAAATTTGAATCAAGTATGAAAGCATAAAACATGCGTCAATTCTGAAAACATTTTCTTTAAACATTCTTAAGAGCTGAGCTTAGAATAGCACTTGTGCTCTTCGTTCATTTTCTGGAAAATTATGACAATACTATAAACATTTGGTCCACTTAGTTTGATCAAACTCCAGATATCAGCCTTAGCACTATGGATCATGGTTGAAGGGGTATACAGATCCGTCGAACTGTAATCCTAATCCTTCCTGGTTAAAAGGGCACACGGTTCGTCAGCCGCGCACTCACCTTTTCATTAGTGACCCTTTTCATTGTCATAACTTAAAACATTTCATAAAACATTGTTCTGCTCTTTCTTTCTCTCGTGAAAAACTGTTTTCTTTCTTTTGTTCGAGTTACTGGTTTTTGTTTATCTAGTGATGTTCTGGAACTGTAAAGAATTCCCTTATAAAGCTTGCGATGATGAAAACTGAATAACTTAGCTAGTTGAATCTGTCGGATAAGTCAAAAGATTCATTTGAACTGATTCAGAATTGAAAAGAGAATTTTCGTTATCTGCTGACGAAAACGAAGAATGAACAGTAACCAGCTGAAGTGATCAGTACCAATCGCAAGACTAATACCAGCTGGATAAACAGTACCAGTCGCAACGAATAGGAATCAGTCGCAAGACAAGAATCCAGTCGCAAGGTCTTTTAAACAAAGGTAAAGTGAAACGATGTCGTTAGCACATAAACCAGTTGCTACAACCAGTCGCTACAACTAGTCGTTCAGACAATAAAGCAACTGCTGAAATATCAAAAGGAATGCATCTGCTGGTTTTCAAAAGAAAGAAATGCAACTGCTGATTTTATACTTAGAATATTTTCGACAAAGAAATATCAGCAGTGGTATAAGAACCAGCTCTTGTTCTTAACATACAGATAACCATGAACTACGAAGGTTACCTTCCTCTAAAGACTTCGACATATTTTCTGAAACTTCTGGAAATGATCGAATAAGCTACTTGTAAGCTACTTCGATGAATAAATCACTGAAAACCTCAGGAATTCATTAGAATAACATCACCAAAACATTTTCTAAATCGTCCTTGAATCAAAATTACAGTAACTCAACTTCTTTCGAAAACAGAGCATGAACTTCTGGGTTTCTTTGAAGAACAGCCGGAGCCATCTTCCTTTTCTTTAAAACCATACATAATCATAAAAACAGAATTGAATATATGCTTTCTATTGAGTGAGCAAGAAACAGAGTTTACTTGCCTGGTATCTTTAACACAAGAACAGCAGAAAATCCAGTATACTTCTTGCGCACCGCCTGTTTCCTTTAAAACACTTTGAAAGTATTTTGTTCGGCTTCTTGAGAGCGAGCACCGCTTAATATGATTTGATTTGAAAGTAATGTTGCATGAAGCAGCTTAAGATCCTATTTATATGATTTACAATGACTAAGGAAAGCAAACACGTTATATCAATATGAAAAATTCTGAAAGAAGCGTGCTCTGTTTTTAAAACAAAAGATGTGCATGGAAACCGAGAATTTTAGTTAAATAAAGGATCCACTTGGTTTGCAGAAGTCACTAAATATCTACTGTACTTGCATTCTAACACTTCAATATCAATTCATAACAAAATAAAGATTGATCATGGCATAGACAGAAATATTCAAGAATCGAATCTTAATAGCAATGTAATCCCTCAATCTCATATCTTTCTAATTGTGGACTTCTAAATGATCTGGTCGTTACATTCTACCCCCCCTTAAAAGAGTTTCGTCCTCGAAATTCACTTACTTGAAGAAATCTGTGTAACTTCCCTGCATATCAGATTCTACTTCCCATGTTGCTTCCCTTTCTGAGTGATTCGTCCACTTAATCTTTATCATTGGGATAGTCCTGTTTCTTAACTTACGATTTTCCTTTGCTAAAATCTTTTCTGGAGTTTCTTCGTAAGTCAAGTCCGGTTCCAATTGCACTGGTTCATGTCTGAGAACATGCGATGGGTTCGCAATGTATCTTCTAAGTGCTGATGCATGGAACACGTTGTGAACAGAGGACATTTGTGGAGGTAGTGCTAAACGATATGCTAACGTTCCAACTCGTTCCAAGATTTGAAATGGTCCAACATATCTGGGACTTAACTTTCCTTTCTTTCCAAATCTTAAAACACCTTTCATTGGTGAAATCTTGAGGAACACATGATCTCCCACCGCAAAGTTCACCTCTCTGCGATGAATGTCTGCATAACTTTTCTGCCTTCTTTGAGCAGCCTTCATTCTTTCACGTATTCTCTTAATTGCTTCTGACGTTTTCTCTAAAATATCAGGTCCCATTTTGTTTCTTTCACCCACATCATCCCAAAGAATTGGTGATCTAAATTTCCTTCCATACAGAGCTTCGTATGGTGCCATTTCTATCGACGCTTGATAACTGTTGTTGTAGGTGAATTCAATCAAAGGTAATTTAGATTCCCAGCTTTCTGAAAAATCCAGAACACTAGCCCTTAACAAATCTTCCAGTATTTGAATTATTCTTTCTGATTGCCCATCGGTTTGAGGATGGAACGCTGTACTGAAAGTTAAATTCGTTCCTAAGGCTTGGTGTAAACTTTTCCAGAATCTCGAAGTGAATCTGGGATCTCTATCTGATACAATAGAACTTGGAATCCCGTGAAGTCTGACAATTTCCTTGATATACAACTCTGCATACTTATTCAAACCATCAGTTGTCTTTACAGGAAGGAAATGAGCAGACTTAGTTAATCAGTCAACTATTACCCAAATTGCGTTACAACCTGAAACTGTCCTGGGTAATCCTACCATGAAATCCATTGCTATATTATCCCACTTCCAAACGGGTATAGGAAGTGGTTTTAGCATTCCTGCTGGTCTCTGGTGTTCTGCTTTAACTTGCTGGCAGGTTAAACATTCCGCAACAAATCTACAAATGTCACGTTTCATTCCTGGCCACCAAAACAGAGCTTGCAAATCCTTGAACATTTTCGTTCCTCCTGGATGAATTGAATATGGAGAATTGTGGGCTTCATTCATAATCTCATTGCGCAAATCCTCTGTACGCGGTACCCACAATCTACCTTGGTATTTAACAATTCCTTCTTCCACTGTATACAAATTTGATCCTCTGTTTTCATCCTGCTGCTTCCATTTCTGGAGTTGATCATCCTTCATTTGCCCTTATTTGATCCTATCTTTAAGCGTTGATTGGATCGTGAGAACTGATAACTTAGCAGCACTTTCCTTTCGAATTATCTCGAGTTCAAATCGATTGATCTCTAACGCCAGGGGAATCTGAACTGAGATTTGCGCTAACCCCACACTTCTTCTACTTAATGCATCTGCTACTACGTTAGCTTTTCCCGGATGATAGCTAATTACACAATCGTAATCTTTAACCAATTCAAGCCATCTTCTCTGTCGCATGTTTAATTCCTTCTGAGTAAAGAAATACTTGAGGCTTTTATGGTCTGTAAAAATTTCTCACTTCTCGCCGTAAAGATAGTGTCTCCAAATCTTTAAAGCAAAAACTACTGCTGCTAATTCCAGGTCATGCGTAGGATAATTCTTTTCGTGAATCTTCAATTGCCTAGAAGCGTAAGCAATTACTTTTCTTTCTTGCATTAAGACAGCTCCCAACCCTGTCTTCGATGCATCAGTGTAAATCACAAAATTCCCTTTCTCTGTTGGTAACGCTAGAACAGGGGCTTCAACTAATGCATATTTCAACTTCTCAAAACTGGATTGGCATTTGGAATTCCAGTCATACTTCACGTTGTTTTTAGTTAAGGCCGTTAATGGAACAGCAATCTTCGAAAATCCTTCTATGAATCTTCTATAATATCCTGCAAGTCCTAGGAAACTTCGAATTTCCGTGACATTCTTAGGTACAGGCCAGCTTCGAACAGATTCTACTTTTGAAGGATCTACTTCTATTCCATTCTTTGAAATAATGTGATCCAAGAATACTACTTTATCAATCCAGAATTCACACTTACTAAACTTAGCAAATAATTGCTTATTCCTTAAAATCTGCAAGATTTCCCTAAGGTTATCTTCATGTTCTTCTCTGCTCTTCGAATAAATCAAAATATCATCTATGAATACTATGAAAAATCTATCTAAGTAAGGTTGGAATACTCGATTCATTAAGTCCATAAATACGGATGGCGCATTCGTTACTCCAAAAGGCATAACTAAAAACTCATAATGGCCATATCTTGTTCTGAAAGCGGTCTTATAATCATCTGATTCTTTTACACGCAACTGGTGATAACCTGATCTCAGGTCTATTTTCAAAAATACAGCAGCTCCTCTTAACTGATCAAATAAATCGTCGATTCAAGGGAGAGGATACTTATTCTTAATCGTTAGTTTATTCAATTCCCTATAATCAATGCATAGACGCATACTCCCATCTTTCTTCTTTACGAAAAGTACTGGTGCACCCCAAGGGGAAGTACTGGGTCTAATGAAGCCTTTATTCAGTAGCTCTTGAATCTGATCCTTTAGTTCTTTCATTTCCTTAGGAGCAAGTCTATAAGGATGCTTTGATATTGGAGCGGCTTCTGGTACTAAATCAATAGTAAATTCTAATTCTCGATTAGGAGGTAAACCCGAAACATCTTCTGGAAAGACATCTGGAAATTCTCTTACAACAGACACTTGTTCTAGTTTCTTTTTCTTTTCAGGTTCTAATGATATAATGTTTACCAAAAATCCCTGACAACCATTTCTTAAACATTTCTGGGCTTTCATCGCTGATATTAGCTTAAGGGTTTTTACATAATTTCCAGCTTTGAATGAAAATGAATTTCCATCGGGTTTCTTAATAAAGACAAATCTTTGCTTAAAGTCTAAAACAGCTTCATGTTTAACTAACCAATCTATTCCCAATATAAAATCAAATTCGAACATAGGTAATACTATAAGATCTGCATAAACAATATTACCCTGCAATACAAGTTCTACATTTCGAAGTATTCGATTGCTTACTACATTTTCTCCTGTAGGAGTTTGAACACAGTATCCTACTTCCATTTCTACAGGTTTAACAGGTAATTTCTCAGAAAATCTATCTGATACAAAAGAATGCGTTGCACCAGAATCTAATAATGCTACGGTAGGAAAGTTATCAACAGAAATTTTACCCGTCACCAAAGTGGTATCTGCTGGTGCTTCGGCAGCAGTCATCACATAAGCCCTGCTGGTAATGAGTTGTTGTTGTTGCTGCTGTTGTTGCTTCTGAGGACAACTTCTCGACATATGGCCTGGTTTACCACAAGTATAACATACGTTCTGTCCTTGTAGACACTGTCCCTTATGTTTCTTCTTGCAAATGGGAGATGGAGGCCTATTATCTGTGTGAGGAACCGAAGAAATTGGCTGTGCAGCAATAGGTCCCTTCTCTACTGACCCTTGCTAGTTGTTGTTATTCTGTTTCTTAAATTTCCTTTTATCATTTTGCTGGAAAGCTTGCCTCTTTAATTGTCTTTCCTCGTCAATCGCTTTCCAGTCTTTCTATGCCCTCAAAGCTTTGTTCACTGCTGCCTTGTAGTCTACTGGTTCGGCCAGTCTAACATCATGCTTGATCATGGGCTTCAACCCATTAATAAAATGGCGAAGTTTGACATCTGCTTTTGTCCCTATCAGTGGAACAAAATAACATCCTCTTTCGAACTTGCGGATGTAATCCCGCATCGTCAATCCTTCTTGTTTCAGAGTTAGGAATTCACTCTGCAACTGTTCTCTAACATCCACAGTGAAGTATTGCTCGAAGAAGACTCTCTTAAACTCTTCCCATGTGAGAATTTCCAAGTCTACAGTTAACTTGGCTCCTTCCCACCACATCATGGCGTAGCCCCGCAACATATAGATTTCACAACGAGGTCTCTCTAATTCGAGTTAGAAATTCACTCTGCAACTGTTCTCTAACATCCACAGTGAAGTATTGCTCGAAGAAGACTCTCTTAAACTCTTCCCATGTGAGAATTTCCAAGTCTACAGTTAACTTGGCTCCTTCCCACCACATCATGGCGTAGCCCCGCAACATATAGATTTCACAACGAGGTCTCTCTAATTCTGTCAGATGAATATAATCGAATATCACCTCCATGGATTTTATCCAACTTTCTGCCACCAGGGGATCAGTAGTGCCAGAAAATTCTTGAGGTCGCTGCCTCCTAAATTTCTCTTGAGGATCTTCTCTGCTAATCATTCTACTCGAAGAATGACCATTTCCAATAGAGTTCTGATCAACTAAACGTTCTAAAAGTTGAGCCATATTGGC
>KQ999418.1:272337-311605 GCA_001598015.1 Dorcoceras hygrometricum | reverse complement strand
CCGCTGGTGCATTGGTTAGACCAAATGGCATCACTGTGAATTCATAATGACCATACCTTGTCCTAAATGCAGTTTTAGGAACATCCTCCGCCTTGATATTTAGCTGGTGATAGCCGGACTTAAAATCCAACTTGGAGAAGGTTGTAGCTCCCTTGAGTTGTTCAAAGAGGTCGTCAATCCTTGGAAGAGGATACTTGTTCTTGATTGTGATCTTATTCAACTCTCTGTAGTCGATACACAATCTCATGGTTCCATCCTTCTTCTTGACGAATAAGACTGGAGCTCCCCAAGGTGATACACTGGGTCAGATCTGCTTTTTGTCTAGCAGTTCTTGTAATTGCTCCTTGATTTCCTTGAGTTCTGCAGGTGCCATCCGATAGGGTGCCTTGGATATTGGAGCCGACCCTGGCACTAGGTTGATCTCGAATTCGATTTCTCGATCAGGCACTTTTCCAGGTAAGTCATCTGGAAATACATCTGCGAACTCTTGCACCACTGGGATGTCTTATATCTTGAGTTCGTCTCCTTCTTTTACTTCTTGGATCATTGCCAAGAAAATTTCTGCTCCTGACTTCATAGCAGCAGGTGCCATTCGATAGGGTGCCTTGGATATTGGGGCCGACCCTGACACTAGGTTGATCTCGAACTCAATTTCTCGATCAGGCACTTTTCCAGGTAAGTCATCTGGAAATACATCTGCGAACTCTTGCACCACTGGGATGTCTTATATCTTGAGTTCGTCTCCTTCTTTTACTTCTTGGATCATTGCCAAGAAAATTTCTGCTCCTGACTTCATAGCTGTCCACGCTTGGGCCGCAGAAAGTAGGGACTTTCGCTCCTTGTTCTTACCATGATATACCAACTCTTCTTGATCGAGGGTTTGGAGCTTCATGCTCTTACCTCGGCAATCGACTAAAGCATGGTTCTTAGATAGCCAATCCATTCCTAAGATGGCATCGAACTCGACCATGTTGAGTTGTATCAAGTTCGCAGAGAATAATGGCCGCTTATCGAAATCTCGCAGTTTCGATGGATCTTATATGTTTCAATGGTAGCGTTGGTAGGAGTTGCTACTCTATAGGGTTCAGATAGAATTTCAGGTTCTAACCCTAACTTTTTAGCAAATCTCCTAGACACGAACGAATGCGTAGCACCACAATCAAACAACACATAAGCAGACAGCTTGTTGATAGAAATGGTACCTGCCACCACGTCACTGGCATCTTCAGCTTGCTCCTGTGTCATTGCGAACACACGAGCATTGGGTTTATCCTCCTTGGGCTTTGGCTTGTTCGGAGCTGTATTGCTCGATCCAGCCTTTGGACCTTGGTTCTCCGGACAATCCGCAATACGGTGGCCCAACTTTCCGAACTTGAAGCATGCACCGCTCTGCTTGCGACAGTCTCCACTATGACGTTGGCCGCAGAAGGAGCAAGTTGGCAACGTCTGGTTGTTCGATGTAGGTGCTGAGCCGCGGTTGTTGAAGTTTGGCCGCTTGCTCTTAGGCCCACCGTGCGAAGTCTGAGCATTGAGGGGGCGCTTGTTTTTGTTGTCTGCTTCCCGTCTCTTTATGTCAGTCTCAGCTCGAATTGCAGCTCCCATTAAGTCTTAAAGACTCGTGGCTTGGTAAAATGCGAGGGCTGACTGGATACGGCTATTCAGACCATTCTTGTATCGGTGCATCTTTAGAGTATTATCCGCCATTATCGTTGGGACATAGGTGCCCAATGAATTGAACTTGGAGGTATACTCTACTACCGACATGTCTGCGGTCTGAGTGAAGGTCTCAAACTCGCTGAGCCGTTGCATTCAAACTTCCATGGGAAAGTATTGTTTCAAGAATGCTTCCCGAAACCTCTGCCACGTAATAATTTGTCCATTAGCAGTCATGGTGGGCTCAACTGCTTCCCACCATTTCCCAGCTTTACTGTCGAGGAGTGCTGTTACAACATCCACTTTAACCGCATCTGGGACTTCCAGTAGTCGAAGTTGCGTCTCGATGTTCTTCATCCAGGTCTGAGCAACTTCGAGGTCGTGGCTCCCATCAAAGGTGGGGGCTTTGTTCTTGCGGAGGGACTCATAGTAGAACTTAGTCCCACGAGGTGGAGGGGGAGGAGGAGGAGCTTGGTTGTGGTTGGGGTTAACCAACCCTTGAAGCGTCGTGGCAACTATCGTAGCGATTGTCATCAGGTCTTCTCTGCTAAGACCAGTTCTGGGGTTTGAGGATCCTTCGCCTCCATTGTTCCTATCGCTTCTTCGTTCGCCTGCCATATTCTGCCATGGAAAGCTTACTAAGGATGGGTACGTATGAATGTAAAGCAATTTGAGAATACCATATCATGAAGGGATAATCAAATTTTGAATAAATGGATGAATTGAATACAAGGCTTAAGGTAAAACATTTCCTATTCATTCATCATCTATCTCTCCCTCGCCTAAAGGTATATCCTCAACTTCTTCTTCCTCCGGGTGTTCTTCCGGCTCTTCCTACCATTCATCATCGAATGGAACAGGCGCATCGTTAGCTTCCTGGAGACCTTGGATTGTTTGGAGTAGGCTATCCTTCTCCTCTACCAGGGCCTCTATGATCAAATGTTGTGCTTGCATCGAGTCTTCGGCTTCTTGGATACGAGACTGAAACTTCTGATGGCACTCCACATGGCTTGCTTTAGCTTGTTGTTTCTTAACTTTCATCTTTTCAATCTTCTTGGACATGCTAAGGCCTATTTCAGTGAGTCCAGCGATGACCTTGTGTGAGCTCCTAGTGCTACTTGGGTATCCTCAAGTTCTTTCTTCGTTGTAGCTAACCCTCGCCTCTCTGTGGCTAATTGGGCTCTAAGATGCCTAATTGTGCGGCTTTGGTTATCTAGTGCAATCTGTTTCATACGGAGGGCAGCAGCAGCACGAGTGCGAGGAGCAGAGGGGGCCATTTCCTAAAAATCGAGGGTATTTCCAAAAATAGAAAGTTGTGAGGTTAATCCATAAACAGAAAGTACTGACCATAGGGATTTCAGAACAGTTGATGGAACTGAAATCGGAGTCCTGTACGAAAAGTTATAGAAGTTTCAAATATTTCCAAAAACGGCAAAAACACGTTTTCAGAGGCCTAAACGAAGGAATCGGCCAAAAAGTGACTTTGGTCACTATAAAGTGAGTATTGCTCGTCGGGCCGTTTCGGAGGGGGTAGCGCTGTTATTTCGCCAAAATCTGAAACTTCGTCCGGGACCTTGAAAATTTCAGATTCGGTTTCCCAGCCGGATTATGTACCTGGTGAGCTCTGATACCACTAAAATGTCACGCCCCGAAACCGAGACTCATGACATCGGTAATATTAAACAATTATAAAATTGTAAAACATTAAGCCATCATAGCATAGCTCAAACCAGTCTATTACATATCCAAAATAATATCGTTTTTACATCGGAAAATCAGAGAAATTTGCGGAAGCGAAAATAATTAAATTACATCAACAAAGCTGAATCTTCACCAGCCCCAGAATTGTTCTTGTTCTTCTTCTTCTACCTGCTCTTCATTCTTATCTGGGTGGAGAAGTAAGGGGTGAGTGTTTGGGGAAACACTCAGCAAGTGGGGGATACCATTCGAGCATAACAATCATACATATACATATATGACTGAATTCAGAGCAGAACATAATCAGAACTGAGCAGAGCATAACATAACAGAGCATAGCATGACAGATAGCACTGATGATTACTTCGTATCTATGGTTTACTGATCAGTCCCTAGTTTTTACTCCTCTAAGGGATCGAGGCCATGTGGTTACACCAAGTAACCCAGAGTACAGAATATTCCGTAGACCCATATTACGATAGCAAAAATCAGTGCAAACGGAGCTTGAAACGAAACAGGAATCTGAACAAAAAGGTGCTCGAACAGTAGGTTCAAAACCGAATTTTCGAAATGAATAATACATATAATATAACAAACGAAAATAATAGCAAAAGCCCATTTACAAATCTGAAGTCATCTGGTAAAAAGTATGAAATCTGAAATCTGGCGGTTCCAAAAGCGCAGGAATTAATCAGCCCTTTGCCAAAAATTCTGGTGCACGACGCTGGGTTTCAACTTATGCAGGAATTCAACTGTGAAATTTGGCAGAATTTCTGCAGGATTTTTGTGCAAGGAATTGCTGATTTTCTTACTAAGGAGCTTTGAAAGTGTGTGAAAATATGAGGCTACTGTCGGGTATTTATAGGTGAGGGGAAAGGCAGTCTGACAGTCTACCATTAAAGTTGTCCTTCAATTCCTGCTTTTATGGCCATAAAATGGCTGTTACGTGTGCAAGATCTATGCCTTGGAATTAAGAGATTTAATTAGCTTTTAATCCTCCTAAATCGACGGTTAAAAAATATGGGCTGTACGCGTGCAGAAAACTTGCTGGAATTTCGTGAACCAAAAATCTGAATTTTTGTCGTGAAATCTGAATTTCGTGGAGAGATCTGAATTTGGAGACATCTGGTTGGAGAGGTCTGAATTCGGTCGGAGAAATCTGAATTCTTTAACCCGTCAAAGCTGAGTTGACTGCTGAGTTGACCGCTGAGTTGTCTGCTGACTGTCCAGATTTCTGCTGACTGTCCAGATTTCTGCTGACTGTACAGATTCCTACTGACTGTCCATATTTCTGCTGACTACGAGAGATCTGGGTTGACCGACGAATCTGAGTTGACCATGAGAGGTCTGAGTTGACCGCGAGAGGTCTGAGTTGACCGCGAGAGATCTTTTTGACCGCGAGAGGTCTGAGTTGACCGCGAGAGATCTGTTTGACCGCGAGAGGTCTGTTTGACCGCGAGAGATCTGGTTTGACCATGAGAGATCTGGTTTGACCGGCCCGATTATTTTTTTTTTTTGGGTTTTCACAAACATGTGGCAACATCATCGGGAATTCGGGAGCTACCGGACATTTCCAATGGAAAATAGATGTGACCCATCATCGCGAGTGACGATAGCTACCCACCCAGCCACGATGGCATAACAAGGTATCCAACGACCACCCTCGACCACCTATCCTGGACACATCAACAGAGAGGGCGGGAGCTACCCGGTGCATTCTCAGTGCTATCCCTCGTGAGCATGAACATCAACAAAACACTCCACGAGGAAGCAACTCATCTCAATATCAATGCATCAGCTAACAAAGGATCCTCAAGGCTCAATATGATATATGCGTGCATTTAATGCCATGACATGCTCAACATATGATACAAACAGCAATACAGATCAGATTACACAACACAGTGCACATACTCATAATTTATGAAAGCTGTAAATACCAGTTACGATTCGTACCTCAACTCCTGACCAACAATACCTCACACAGCTCGTGAGAAGAGCAGAACACCAACACGAGAACAGCTCGTGCAACTGAAAATAATCAGCTCTGGCCAACCGTCTTTTGCTTCCCCAGCTCTCGTGGAAAAATCTTGGCAGAAACGTTCAAATCAGCCACCAAGCTACAATCTGCTCAAACCAAACGAAAATCCGCTCGAGAAACTACAATTGGAATAGAGCCGAGAGCTTCCAGCTCAACCCAGCTCGAACCTACTCCCCAAATGCGATTACTGGTTCTAAACGAAGCTAAACAAAGACTAACACTTACCCGAAGTCGCTACCTGAACCTAATAACAACTCATCGGAAATCGCAAAAAGTCGTATGCTTCGACTTTCATCGCGCTCTCTCTTCCAGCCAACCACCGGCTCCAAGATTGGTAGGGAAAAGACGGGTTTGAAGAGAGGAACCCAATGGTACCAACCTTGCTTCAAGTTGAGTCGTACCATCGGCTATCGGAGAAGATGATGTTCAGTGAACAGTAACGAGGGTCTCACGACGGAGTATCAGCTCAAGCTCTTGAAGTGAAAGAAAATATCTAAGTGTCGAGAAATGACTAACACTTGGTCAAAGTCCAAGTATATACAACTTTAGTTCCGGCTATCCACCAGTGTCTCAAACGAAAGCAGGACATCTATCAAATTGAAATAAAATAGTTTCCAATTACAACCAGAATATGCCCATATAGAAAGATCATCATTCACATACTTTCACACCGCAAGTAGGATACTACCTTTTTATTTATTTTTTATATGAGTTCCGTCTAGAAAAATGATCGGTCTACAATCTGTAGCAAAGCCAATTGCACACGCATTGAAACAAATGAATAGCCGTTTGAATTTATTATTTATTGCATCAATCTCACATTCTGCAATGCTACTAGGATTAATTTCTTTAACAACATGATAGTACCATCTCAATATATCATAACGGCTCTTCTCTAAGCCATGGATATCATGCACCGCTAATTCTTTGTCATTCCAAACCTTACATTAATCTAAATCCACTTCATAATCCCTATATATATCTTTCATTATTGAACAAAGATGATAAGATGGTTCTCCTCTAAAGTTGTCTTTAATCAAATTAGCAACCCAAGTAACATTGGCTCTTGGATGTCCTCTTCCACGTGTATTGTTATCTCCACATGTATGTTGTAAATTTGCATTTCTTGATCCCAAATAGATTGTCTGTTTTTATGTTTAGAAGTATAAATTCTCCACTTGTACTTCTCTGTATTACAAACTGTAATAATCTTATAGCTATCATTTTTCTTATACAAATACGAACATCTTGTAGCAACGATAATTTTTAAGATATGTTTCTAAAGCATCCTTGAATGTTTGCTCTACCAATACATGCAATGAAACCAAGAGTCAAGGGAATTTTGTACATGGAGCTCTTCAAGCGTTATCATTTCTCGAATATCTGTCATCTTGCTCCGTCCTTACCAACTCCATTATCATAAGTTCATAACTAAAAATTCCAGGACCCACTTAATTTAACTAGTAGCACTTTCAACTATCTTATTGTGCACAAACCATAAGTTCTATATAATGCTTAACAAAATGCTAATTAACCCCGAAATAATGTATATTCATTACCTATAGATAACACACAAAAGATAAAAATCAACGGCAAAGTCACACGACAAAAATAAGTTCAATAACCAATGTGTTTTACCTCGATAGATTTAAGCCTCCTCTAATCCGATCTTTTTTCTCGGCCCTCAACTCAATCATAGTCAACATCATACACATGTGAAGATAGATTATATTAAGCACACCATCATCATCATTCAATGTCACATACATCTTGTGCTTCGGAGCTAGGTATCGTAGTAACATACACTGGGGGTTGATTTCTTCATATTTTTTGGACAAACTTTAAAATATCCTTCAAACTACATCCACTGAAAATATTAAATGACAAAAAACTGTCCATTGCACTTGCAGCTTCTCAAAAATGTAAAGTCAGAGAAAGAACCTACTCCGTATTCTATCTACAACAATGAAAATTTCTTCTCATTTACCCCTGGAAACCTATAAATTTCATACTCTTCGAGAACAGAAAAACCAACAATTTTAAAGCATATGAAATAGAAAAAACACAATCCACATATCAACCAAGAACACAAACAAATAACCAAGAACGCAAACAAATAATTTTTCTTTATGTGGCTCATTGCAAATGGTGTAATGCATTGTAACAACTCTATTATTTTAATTAATAACATTTTTTAACATATTTTTATCTAAATGGTTGATATTCTAATTTCTAGGAAGATTTCATAGAACTCAACCAAAATGTAATATTCTGAAAATTACAATTAGCAGACAATCCAAATAATTTCAAGAAAAGTAGCACAAATTCGAGGAAGTACCCTAATTAAAGAAAATTACTACAACAAATTGGGTAACTCCTACCCCAGACTCAAATAAACTGGAATGAACTTGATGAAGTGCACTATGCTTCATCCCAATAATTATATTTTCACTAGAAACGACGAACCACCGTAAATATTTCAATACAATTTTCCACAAATTGTTGGCTATGCATACATCAACGTCAATGTCAATGTTCAATCTCTGTGGCAAAATACATAGAATTACGAAGGGATGAGAACATAGTCATGTACTTTACAGACCATTTAATTGGTGGACTTGAGCTATTGCTTGGTGTCTATTTAATTAATCATGCCAGGATCAATTACAAATATTTTCTGTTACAGTTTCATCACAGTAACTATAATAGTACAAAATTATCACTCATATTACGTTTACAACAAAACCCAACAAAAACAAGACGCAAAAATTGAACGAAAAATGACAAAATAAATAGAATAATCTTACTGTTTTTAGGTTAATTCTCACTTGCTTCAATCTCTTCACTGGTGGGTTTGATCGTCCAGTTGGTTTTCATGTTCGAGCTCTTTGTTGGCGGATTTGGTCGGCCGATGAGGCTTCGAGTGCTTTGAACCTCTCTTTCTGTGTTCGATCCACCGTGGTGGTGAGGAATTGAGTGGTGACTTGTGTGGTGTAGAAGGAAGAGATTAATTGATAATTAATACAATGAATTTTACATAATTAGGGGGGCAAATATATACATTGACCTTCATTGGAAGTAGAAATTATATTTTAAGTGGTGTTAGGGATCGGAAAATAAATTTTAATTGACAGATTAAAACAGGTTTGATTATCGACGGGGAGTTTTTACAATTTACCTTTTAAATAGTTGCACTTAATGCATATTAAAAATAATAATATTAACGATTGAACTTGAGTTAAACGATACCCAAGTATATATAACGTGTCACCTTAAGCATTGGCCCCCCTGAAACCCCGTTTCTTCCCTACTTTCTCATCCCTAACCCCGCCACCGCCAACGCCAACGCCAACTTTGCCGCCGTTTGGCCAACGGTTGGTCTACGGAAATCCTAAGTGACCACAGATTAAGATAGAGCTTGTCTTGGGCTACGTTTTGGTACCTTTATTGCATTGCAAATCTCGGTTAAGCCACAATTCCAAGCCGGCCGTGGCCCTTTTCTTCGCCGAAACTGTGCGAAGTGTCCTAATCCCCGACGCTTCACCTCCTTCGCCGGAATCGCTAGGTTTGAAACTCCATTTTCCACCCTAGGTCGCGATTTAAAAAGCTGTTCTTAGGGTGAGTGGATTCAATTGATTTCTGTTTCTGTCTTGAGCGACCTAGATTCGATTTTCCTATAGTTTATCTTGTTGGATGTATTGTTATTTGTTGGTGTATGTTCAAAATGACGCTTATTGGAGGTACAATTCGAAATTTTCAGCTCAAATTTTGGAGTATTGAAATTCAGCCTGTTTTAATTTAGAGAAGCCGATTTCTTGGGTTGTAAAATTCGATATTAGTTGTTTGATGCCTTAGAGTTGCTAAGTACAAGATTTCGTAATTGTTTTTCGAATTTTTGGTATAATATTCAAAGTTTGGAAATTTTAGTGTGGTTTTCAAATTTCAACTAGTTTCAGCGAATAGGTAATTTATATTAATCTCGGATAACTAGTTTTTAGATTATATTTTTTTGTGTCGTTTAAAGCTAAAAAAATATTGATATCTGGGAATTTAGTTTGTAAGTTGCAACTTTGAAAATTCAAAAGCCTAGATTGTTATCTTTTGGAATTTAGGTTAAATCATTGAGCCGTTGGAAAATAAATAAGACATGATTTTGGCACAAGTTCGGATTCTTGTGTTAGACATTTTTGAATTATCTCTTCTCAGCCAACATCACGGCTCCTAAGTTCTTAAATAATGCTTGATTTCATTTTTTACTTTCGTTTCTCTCTCCTTCACAAAGGCACATGATTTCCCAGAAACTACGGAATCCATTGATTTAGAAATGTCTTCTTTATTAAACCTATCCTGATCGGGTAGTTCTTGAGTTTGACTTTGCTGTTGAGTTAACTATTCTCAGCCAACGTGACGGCTTCTAAGTTCTTAAAGAATGCTTGATTTCATTTGTTACTTTCATTTTCCTTCTCCCTCACAGAGGCACATGATTTCCCAGAGTACATAATCCATTGATTTTAGAAATGCCATGAATAAATTTTTTGGGGGATGTCTAGGAATATTTTAAAATGTCTGTTTTACAATGTAATTTATTCTTTGCATTTGAGAGAACAGGTTTGGGTTTTTCTGTTACTATTATTGTGTATAATTTTTGGTTTCTTCGGAAAAGTGAGTTAAAATTACAAGAAGAATATATTCACTTTGAAAAGTGGGAAGTGTTTCTTGATCTGTAATTTTGTCCCCCATTTTCTAGTGTAGGGCATAGAAATGGGGCAGGATAAGTTGATGGTGCTGACGGATCAAGCAGCCGTGTTTCTTACCACTATTTTGGAGGCAATCAAGGTGGTGAGGAAGGAGGAATTTCAAAAGCTCGATCCTTTGATCATCACTCAAGCTTCCTCAGAATGTAATTAATTTTGTTTCTATGCGTCGATGTTGTTCTTCACAATAAGCTTGAACCTTTTTGTTAGTCTCAGTACAAATGATGATAACCCCTAAAAAATTCGACTTTTATGTGATAAGACATTATCGAGTGAATTGATTCTTGTTTATGTCGATATTATATTGAACCAATATCTTTTTATGTTTTGTAATCTTAGTCATGAGATGTATGGCTTCTTACTGTTAATATATCTATGTGCCTCTAAATCAAGGCAATCTGTGGTGCAACTGTCACATTTCTGCGACTTAGGAGAGCATTGGTTTCCCTGGGAGTGGGATTTGCACTTTTTCTTCATCCCTGCCATGCTACACATTTGCAGCAAAAAGAAACTTATCGATTTGCCTATGGCAACTATAGTTTTTCCCAATACTTCACATATTTCCTGTGATAATTTAGTGCTTGAGAATATTGTTGCTTTCTCTGTACATTTTCTTAGTCACTTAAGATTGGCTGCAGCTATTTGCAGACTTAAAATGTTAAATCACAGCCCTCGTTCTTTCTGAATTCATTGATTTGAGATTATCCAGTCCTTTCCAATTTACAATTGATAAAATTTTGGACGTTGAACCTACCTTATGTTTTGTGGATGTCTGACAGATTCATTAATTCATGTGAGTTCATTAATTATGGCAGGTCTACTGACGGAGGAAGCTTCATCTACAGATTATATTATCTGTGTTTGTAAATCTTTTCAGTTTCCCGCTGATCAATTGCTGGTCAATATTTATAGTGTGTTAAGGCCTGGTGGAACTATTCTTCTTTATTTGACTTCAGAACCTGCTAAGTGGCAAACGGTAAGTTTGCAACTGCTACCGAGTTGAAATATATGTTACTTGTTGGAGTATTGGCAACGGGTGTTTTTATTCCATTTTATGACTGATCTTGCATGCAACTCTGGTGCAGATGCAAACGTCCCTTGAGCGGAAGTTACTGTTGAGTGGGTTTCTGGATGTACAAACTTCTGAAAGTAACCAATCTCTTGCAGTGAGCATCAATTCTCCTGGCTTTTTCTTTCAATATTTGTTTTTAACTGATTGCCATTGTATTCTATTGGTCTAGTCATATATATGTCTATTTCTTGTATTTCATATTATGTTAGCCATTTGATGTCAGTTTACTTTAGCGAATTTCTAAATTGATCTTATTGTCTTCTGCCACCAGATTGTGGGTAAGAAGCCCTCATGGAATATTGGCTCATCATTTTCCATAAAGAAAACCATGCCAGTTCTACCTAAAGTTCATTTTGATGATGAGATGGATTTAATTGATGAAGATAGCCTCCTCACAGAAGAAGATCTGAAAAAACCTCAACTGCCACCTAGTTAGTGTTTTATTATTGCAGTTTGATTGTTTATTTGTAGTCTTTTCTATGACTGTAGGTTGAAATTCTGAATTTATTGCTCCTAACTAGGTGATTGTGAAGTTGGAATTACGAGGAAAGCCTGCAAAAACTGCACTTGTGGAAGGGCTGAGGAAGAGGAAAAAGTGCTGAAGCTTGGACTTACCATGGACCAGCTGGATAATCCACAATCTGCTTGTGGGAATGTGAGTTAAATTCAACTCCAAATGCTGTTTTAGTTTTTGGATTTATAAATGCTACAAGTCCTAAAAATAATATGGTACTACTGAAATTTTTTGATATGCTAGTTGCTGTTTTATTTGCTTCAATTTGTGTGACTGATTATTTTTACTTATCTTTTGTCTACAGTGCCTGCAGTATGCAAACATTTTTAATTAATGTTTGTTTAGAAAAGCTAGTTTAATATATCATGAGTTATTGTGTTGGTTTGGTGTTTGCTAGTTTCATTGTCGATTTCTTCATTAGCCATGGAGCTTGTTTGTAGAAGGAAGTCTGTTTTTCACTCATATGATCTCATCAATGATAGCTGTCTGTGCAGTGTAGTCTCGGCGACGCTTTTCGATGCAGTACATGCCCTTACAAGGGTCTTCCAGCATTTAAACTAGGTGAAAAGGTACCTCTACTTATATCCAACTCCCATATACATTATAGTTACCACCCAGGGCATCTGGGCATGCATGAATTATGTTTCGATATTATTCGAAAACGTTTTGAATCTATCCCCATCTGGGTTTGCCAAAATGTTTTAAATCCATCTAGGAACTTTTGAGGTGTACCACCAATTTCCCTTTCTCTTTTAACTTGTGATGTAACAAAAACTAATTAACGACGCAATGACGTTCACTTGGCAGGTAACATTAACAGGAGGTTTTCTTGCAGCTGATATTTGAGAAGAATCAAGAACTTGAATCTGCACAAATTTGTTGCAAAACAGATGGATCCATTTTAAGAGTATTTTCCCAATTATTAGTCTAGTTCAGAACACAGCTTATTAAAGTTAAAACCAGAGCTCTTTGCTCTTTGCGGTTCTCTATTTATGATGTTCTTTACGTGAACAAAATGAATTCTTTTGCATGAATGAAATGTGAACCATGTAGTTTGAATTTACTTTTATGGGCAAAGTAACAAGCGACGTTTGCTATATTTAAAATCAGTGTTCTTTGGACAAAGACAAACATCCGTTGTCTTGTTACTAAAACTTGCGCTCTTTTGGATTGTTATTAGGATAACATGGAGACTAATATAAGATTCTCGCATGGGTTATATTTTTAGACCTATCATTTTCATTAAAAATATTATTTTTATTATTATTCTTAGTCATAAATATGATTTAGTCGAAGTTAATCCTTTACCTCTCACGTGATAATTCGAAAAAAAAAATTTCTATCCATGAATCACTTGAAAATTTTCTTTTACTTCAAAAGACCCTTTTGACTATTATGGTTGATAGAATGAATTATAATCTTACGTTAAAATATATCCGTTATAATATGATTATTATATACAAATAGAATTTTGTCAAACACAAAATTAAACATAATTGATAGAATTATCAAAGAATAACCAAAATAAGCGTACTGTGTTTTTTCGACTTATAACAAAAATTATTTTAGATGAGAAATATTATTTTTATATTAAACTATTGTTATGTGAATTTATAGAACAATTTACGGATATAAATATATTAAACTATTTCACACGTATAATTATATTTTGAATATCATTTTCTTTTATCCGAGTTTAATGATTGATATAATGCAAAATTATGAGTAAACATAAACAATAACGTGAGATGGTTAATGCATGAAATCTGAGTGGGAGGAGATACTCTAGATGTGCTATGATAACAGTATGACTTGTGCTGTGCCCTCGAATGGCCACGTTCGATATCTTCTTTTCCCTTTTATCTATTGTTTTGCATTTGATACTTTTTCCCCTTTTTTATTATTTGTTCTTTTGTTCATAAATCATTTTATGAAATTTGTAAAGGTTTACGACATTGATGAAGAGCATGAGATAAAACTCTTCTCATAATTGAGATAAGTGTATCAACGAAATTATAGTTTTATCATATTTGTGTATTTTGACCATTACTTCAAATTACTCGGTAAAATGATACGAAATTTTGCCCATCATTTACCCAACATAATTGTCTATAACTTTTATTTTATGTGAATGATCAAAATAAAATAAGAAGATAGTTAAAAGCGGAGTGCAAGATCACATAAATGCATGTGCAAATCTTGAAGACTGGTTGCACATATTTTATGTACAAATTAATATTTTATTTGTTGTTCTCCCCAAAATTACCGATAAACCATGAAGTATTGTGATGTTTAGAGATGTCCTTCATTTTATGAACAAACTTTGAGTTCATAAATATATCTCTCTATTTTCTTTTTTAATCTTCATTTATTTAAAATTATCATATTAATAATTTTCAAGGTTAGTTACATCCATTATGAGTAGCTAATTCCCAAAGTCGAGAGGAAAATGCCAAGCTCTTTGGTAAGATAATAAAATTATTAATTTGTGTTCAATATTATTGAATCATTATTTCTTTAATTTATTTTATTTAAACATTATTACACCCTACGTATAAGTGAGTGTTTGATCTATTGCTGCTATATGAACTCTTCTGGAATTCACAGAAGAAAGAGTCCATAGTATTGTAAATGAGAGTGAATGGTGAGAACGAAACTCTGAAATCTGCGTACTGATTCTTGCTTAATAAAATTCCCCTCCCGTGGACGTAGATCAATTTCTTGATCGAACCACGTAAAATTCCTGGTGTTGTTCTTGTTTCGTCCCTTATCTGTGTAGTATACACTGTGATTGTGTATGTTTTGGGTTTTGTTTGTTTGTCTACTTGTTTATAGGATCAGAGAAGAACAACAGTGTGGGTGTTTAAGTTCCCTCAACACGAACCACCATGATATACATGAAAAACAATTGAAAAGCAACATATTTATATGCATGAACTTGATCACAACTGTTAAGATCACACAGTACACAAAGAATTTTCCAACTCTCGAGCCAAGCATGATAGAGGTAATCCTGAAAACAACAGAGCAAGAACACAAATTGTTTCAATATTTTCAATGGAGATCATAGGATGAGTGAGATCAAATTGCAGGACTTAAAAGATTACTAACTTATACAACACAAGGTATAATGTGAATCATAAACTAAACCTCACAGCGATGCTTTCGTGTCCAAGTTACATGTCCAAGATATACCAAATTCACAAGCCTCCAACACATATGAGAAAAATAAAGTTACAGAATTAATACAACGTCCAAACAGGAATATAAGTTTGTGTATATTGAGCAATGTAAGTCATGGAAACGCAAAACAGGAATACACTTGAGAATTTTGAACGACGTTAAATCAAATAACCTTCCTTAAAATAACAATTCATTTGCATGAGGAAGAAATTCACCTTCCTCTCTAGTTGTAGGTCCTCATGTTCAGCTATTTCTTTCATGTATCGCATCACACAGTATCCACGGTTCAGTTCAAATAATAAGTACTATCGAATGATGTTTTCATATATAGTCGCAATATATACCGGCGATGTTTAAAACCAAGTGGCAATATATATGTCTTCACCGCACTAAATTGTAAAAATGAAAATATTATTTTCTCATATTTTGTAACTGAATGCATTCATAATCGCATACTTGGTCACTATAGTTTTCAAAGTATCGTCTCGGCTCTTGTCTCCCATAGAGTCCAATAAAATACACCATATTCTTGTCCTCATTTACGATAGTCAGGATGACGTGGTACCTGTAAAAATGTCAATGTAAGTATTGAAAGGTATGTGCTAGAATCGAGAAGAATTAATGTATTACCCAGTGTTGTATGGGATGATGCAGATGCTGTCTCCACAAGCTACTTCCAACTAATCAGAAATATGATTCGACAGTTTACTCCCATCTTCACCCGGAGCACATGTTGTTATTTTGCCAGGATCCACAAATAATACACGCTCATCCCTATTTTCTTTCCTTCAAGTATTTGCAGAGCACTTTGTCAGCAATTAATAATACACCATGTAATTAATGAACTAAGTATGCAACAATCACTTTAGTTAAACCATGACTAATACGCCATGTAAACCAATTTATGTATGGCCCCTATTTCTTTCATCTCCTCGAAACGCAAGATATCTTCTATTAACAACCAAATACTTTGAGAACATCGTTGTGGAAGTGTGGCCCAAGTCTGATGGCTCGATCCCCTTTTATAAAGCCCTCCCTAGTCCTAAGTCCAAACACCACCCGTGCTGATACCAGCTCTGGCCCGAGATGATACCAACTTGCTTCCATGCTGCTCCCAGTTTGCTCCCGGGCTGTTTCCATCTCGCTCCTAATTTAGGCACTGATTCCTTTTTTATTTCAGCCATACAATTTGAGGCGCTAATCTCGGCCGTCCACATCGATATACTATCCGCAATCCCTCAGTAATAGAGATAAAATAGTTTTTATTAGGATCAAACGCTTACCACTAGGCCAAAATCTATAGATGTTAGCCAATGTACAACTTTATTTTCTTATAATATGGCAGCGCAGAGTGCACCTATTGTGAGCGTTAGGATGTGGCTGCTAGGCCCATGAGGTGTGTTGTCTAACTGCTGGTGCTATCTCAATTCCATTAGAGATCAGTCTTACCATTCCCCTACCGACGGTCCTATCCCCAACAGAGATAGTATTACTCATTAAGATCTGACATCAAACTTTTATGACCCACATGACCAATCAGACCAAGTGGCGCAACGTCAGCAGCTTGTCGTACGAGAACTTCCCAAGAGGTCACCCATCTCAGTACTGCTCTCACTCATGCAAGCTTAACTCAACAATCCTCCCAAGAAGTATAGGAAATGTTTCTTCGGAGACTCGAACCCCTGACCTCACTCTGATACCAATTTTTAGGATCAAACTCTTACCACTAGGCCAAAAACTATAGTTGTTAGCCAATGTGCAACTTTATTTCTTTATAATGTGGCAGCGGAGAGTGCACCTATTGTGTGCGTTAGGGTTGGGCGTTAGGCTCATGAGTCAGGGGAGGTGCGTGTCTAACTGCTGATGTTTTAAAAATTTCATTAGAGATCGGTCTCACCCTTCCCCTATAGTCGGCAATATCCCCAGCATGATAGTATTACACGTTAAGATCTGACATCACACTTTAAGATCAAGAGGCGCAACGTCAGAAGCTTGACGTAAGAGAACTTCCCAAGAGGTCGCCTATCCTAGTACTACTCTCACTCATGCGCGCTTAACTCAACAGTTTTACTCTCTATCTCTCTTGAAACACTAATCTCTTGCGCCTCCTTCCGTGAGACTCTTCGATCCTTCCGCCTGTTCTTTTCTGAGGGAATTCTCTGGTGGTATTTTTGATAGTTCTCCATGAGGGTGGTTGAGACCTACTCTTGTCTGAGTCTTGTGCTCAGTATTCGTGAAAGATCCAAACCCAAGAAATTTTTGTTTCGCTGTTGAGATATAGGCCTGCCTATGTCGGTCGTTGGAAGTTGGCTCGAGTGTTAGGTTTTGGGACTTTGTGAGGGCTGTTCGAGCTATTCAAAGACCTTGTACCCCATTGGTTCCAATGTGGTTCTGTGATACAAGTGGTTCTCAAAATTAGTGTCTGAGCCGAAAGCTTTGATACCCTAGATCCGGGCTGCTCTCTTTTATTTGTGTCCGATCTGGTTTTTAGACCTACTTCATGTTATTGTGTGTTTCGTTTTTGCTGTAATCTTACATGTACGCCAACACAATAGTGTTATCAGATCCAGGTTCAGGCCTCGTAACGGATCTTTCGTCACGAGGCGTCCGTTCGTGGGGAGGCTGAATACCTAGATTTGGATCCTAAAACCTCAGAGCGTAGGCCTCTAGGTTGTAAGTGTTCCTTCCTTTATATGCCCGTTCGTACTGTCGGCTGAATGGTACCTAGACCTGGTACTGTGTGTAGTAGTACCACATAGGAGGATAACCTTGGGTCCTATCTCACATTATCCTCCACGAAAACTAGGTGGGGTGTCTCACTCGTCGGATTATAATCTATTCCTGTTGTATTGGTCCTTGCTGTATCAGATATATTTGATGTTCTGGTCTTAGATACCTTTACTGCTTATGCTGTGTGTGCCTTGATTTTCCTATGTGTGTATGTGCGATCCAATGGCCGCCATGGCTTCATATATCTTAGCACCTTTTAGTGGAAAATCAGATTTTTCCATCTGGCAACAAAAAATGAAAGGAATTTTAATATAACAAAAATTCTTTAAGGCTATTGACTTTGATGCTTATGCTGAAGATGTCACCACAACAAAAGGAAAAGAATATGATGACTTTGCTTACTCTATTATCTTGAACTCGTCTGATGTTGTGTTACGAATGTGGTAAATTTTATTCTGCACTGAGACTTCTTTGCCCAGTAAAATTTTTTTGCTTGAAAATTTCAGATTCAGACTAGACCTGAACAAAGATCTTGATCAGAATGTTGACGTGTTTACCAAACTAATACAAGACATTGAACTAGCAGGAGTTCAAAACATAGATGATTATACTCCTATTGTTCTTTTGAATGCTATCCTGATACCTATGCGGATGTAAGGTCTAGTATCGAATATGGCAGATATGTCATTACTCTTGATACAGTCATAAGTGGGCTAAAGAATAAAGAATTTGACCTAAAAGCCTATAAAAGAACCAAACCTACCAGTGGCGAGGTCATGCATGTCATGGGTAGATCTCAAACTAGGCGTGGGAATCATTAAGTACATAAAAGAGATAAGAGTAGGATTAGGTCAAAAACTAAGTTTAAAGGACATAGATCTTGTTACAACTGTGGCGTGAAGGGTCATTATAAAAGCTGAGTGTCCTCACAAAAAAAATGACAGGTTTAGAAAGAACAACACATCCCCAAATGAACAAGTAACATTGTTGTTGATTCACTAGAAACAATGGAGATGTATTTATGGTGATAGACTCTGGTGATGCTTCTGTTAATTATATGAAATCACCTTCTGTGAATGAAACTAATTGGTTGTTGGATTCTGGATGCACCTATCACATGACACCGCTTAAACATGCTTTCTCCACTTACACTAGCATTGATAATGGCTATGTTACTAACAAATGAAAAACAATGTAAGTGTCGAGAAAATAACTAACACTAGCATTGATAATGGCTATGTTTCTCCACTTAGAGCTCGGGCTCTCGACGATACAAAATATCTAAGTGTCGGGAAAATAACTAACACTTGGTCAAAGTCTAATTATATACAATACACCAGCTCGGGCCTCTAAATGGCACTAGCTCGCAACATCCAGTACCACTTCAAGCTGACTCTCCATTCAGTTCTTACCAAAGCGATACACTACAATCAGCACAACATCAACAGATCAGCTCAGAGCTTATGCACTAACAGCACGGGACTAACAGATCTACACTGAGCCCTCAGATCAGCTTAGCAGTCTCAAACAGCACGACAAAATCAGCACGCTATGCCATCCAGCTGAGGCATCAGATCAGCTCACACTATACAAACTAGCACGTGCCACCTGACTGTACAATACTACAAGATCAGCTCAGATCGCACCAGACCAGCTCAGCTCACACCAGATTATCACGGCTTGATCAGCACACAACTCAATCAGTCTATAGCAGCACGATCAGGTCAGCACGCCCGATCGACTTCAGCACGCTTGATCCAGCTCGACACTATTTCATCAGATCAGCGTGCATTAGCAACTCAGCACAATGCTAGAAAAATAGCTCAGCGCTCATACGAACCATTCAGCTTGCAATCTGACCTCCTCACCCAGAATAGCTCGCGTCCAAGCCGCTTCACCCAAAATAGCTCGCACACGATCTGACCCTCACTAAAAGCAATTAATCTAACTTAATTAATCTGAACTGACATTTTAGGCCTCACACAAAGAGTAATATTGGTGACAACGAGAATATGGTCGCCAAGAAGAATCTAAAAGCTCATGAGATTCAAGAGTAAATGAGCTTAAAAAGAATCTAAAAGCTCATGAGATTCAAGAGTAAATGAGCTAAAAAAGCGGATCGCTAAGAGAAAGGACACAGAGAGAGGTGAAGTAATCACAACAAATAAACCAGCAGCAGAGGACTCCCGGACGATCAAGGTGCGATCTGACACCATCTCATAGACCGCAGAGCATACCTCATCGGGTAATAGCCAGACCTCTATTGTTGTGTTTGCACCAGTGCATCAAGAAAAGTCTAAAAGGACTATGCTGGTGCAACCTACTTCTGCTATTCCTACTACAACAACTATTTCTATAGATGTTGAGAAACCTTTTGTGGTTGATGTATTTGTTGGTGTTGAGGAAATGGTGGTCGAGAATCCTCATCCAGAGTGGTGATGAAGCATCTTCCGCCATTGAAAAATGAGGCTGCTGCAGTAGCCGAAGGATCTACTCGTGCATTTGTTGGCTAAACCAACAAGTATCACCAACAAGGAGATTAATCGGGCCACTCATTTCTTGCTGAAGATTGATCCTACAACCAAAGGGAAAGATGTTCTTGTTGGTATTGATAGACCAAACCCAATTGATGAACATTTTTTGTTGTTGGTCCAATCTATCAGAGACGCAGTGTTAACCTGGCTTCAGAATTTTGATAAGTGGAAGGGGTTCCGAACTAAGGTCAGGCTCAACACGATCTCGTCAATGATGCTCATAGAAATAGTGGAAAATATAGAATACAATTTCATGCTACGGGCCGAGACAGCTAAGGTTTTAGAACTGTTACTGAGATGGGAGCTAATGGGTTTTGGATGTATGAGCAACTCATGAGAAATCAGTGGCTGAGCATAGGAAGAAATTCAATAAATATGAGAAAACTGCAAATCAAGATCTCATGAGTATTCGTCTCCTGGAATATAGACCTAAATCAGATCAAGGAGAAATATAGGTAAAGCTCGTGCACAAGCTGGTTTAATTATTGTACTTCCTGAAAGCTCCATGTTTGGAGTGCAATCAGCTAAGATATCTCCTGGAGTTACCTGGAGCGAGTTCAAGAGTGCTAACGCACACATTCTGAAATTCTATGTGCACCCGGCTCAAATTCAGACAGAGACTGAGGATGTTCTGATGACAACGGAAGAGCACAAGGCTCCTGATTGTGCTGAGGAAATAAGATCTGAATCATTTTGGAGCAACATGCTCAAGATATGGAGCAAAGGGCTTCGGATCTGGTAGAGGAGCATCAGGCTCGGGTAGAGGAGTATCAGACTCAGGTATACAGGATCGCCATGATCCAATTTCTACAAAGGATATTTTCATTGTACATAGCTCACACACTTCAGATATTCATTTTAAGATTCAGAGGAACAAGAGGTTCTAGAACAGGACACTGTACTGAATACTAGCTCTATAGAACCTACCACTACAAATGTACGGCACGATGAAGGATCAAGATCCCATGAGGGCGACAAAGATTTATTGATGATCCCAGCTGTGCATAGTATTCAGGCTGGTGTGTGAAGTCTGCGAGTCCAACAAGTGAAATAACAGGTTTATATATTGAGCTTCAAGGATCATGCTCACTAGACTGACCACCTTGGCTAAGGATTTAAATGATACAAAGCAGGAACTTTCTGGTGGACTAGCTACACTCCGCTCTCAGATGGCTGATATTCTAGCGTGCTTAAAGGATGATAATGCCCAAAGTGGGGAATTAGTCAAAGGATAAGATAGAAGAATTTATCTGATTCAGATATTGTGTGCAGTTGGTTCTGAAAATATTGAAGTGTACAGATAAAGATTGTGTAAAGATACATAGTATATAAAGATATATATATAGTGTGCAGATATAGATAAATAGATACAAATACAGTATAAAGATATAGATACAGTGTATAAATATATAGAAATACAGTATATACTCCCATTGTTTTATTCCTTGTACATATGGAGAAGTTTTACAAACAGTGCTTAATCGGAAACCAGATTGGGGCTTCAGAACTCACCCGGAAGCCAAATTAGGACTTCATGTAGGAAACATGACTCTAGTCTGTGTATACAGGTTGCAAGGTTCTAACATATACGAGCATCAGTAAAGTGACTACTGCCGTCTTACTTTAAAGCAACTTGTTCTTCTTAGGATGAGTGAGTGAGTGAGCTATGGAGGATAGTGAGGCAGATCTCTGTTTGTAGGTTTGACGTACTTGCACCCTCATGCTCCACAGTTCATCTCAGTAAAGTGTCATAAAGAATACATGGACAATCTTCCAGTACGTTCTTGCATTTCTTAATCAATTGATCATAGGAACCGAAAGAAGCAAGAACAGGAGTATGTCATGTTTGCAAGAGCTTATCGACAAAGCATCTCTCTAGCATGGTTTCTACCAAGGTTATTCTACCGAGTTTCGTTGCGACGATATAAAAAGGGATTCGTGGCACTTTTGCACCTCTTTATGTTATCTATCAACGCTTTACTGGAGAAACCATCTCTCGACTATTTTTTAAAGCTCTAGTATTGCGTTGATAACAGTATAAGGATGCAGATCTAGTTTGTCTGATGATATCTGAAGAGAATTTTAACTGCTGAGGAGGAAATTTTAAAGAAGAGTTCTTCTGCGTCCATTGCTTTAAGTTTTTCCATCATCAAAAGGGGGAAATTGTTGGGAAAATATTCTGAGTTTTGATGAATACAAAAATTGGCTCGAGGACTATCAGATCAGACCAGACGTAGGGAATGCAACAAACCAGATCATGCTAAGTAAAGTCAACTTAATCTTTAGAAAAGTTCAGATCAGATCACGCTAAGTAAGGTAAACTTAGCTTTTGAACCAGTTCAGAAGGGAAATCGGATCAGTGCTGGGTGGATCTTCGTGAGCAGATTGATACAAACCATAGCAGGTTCCACCAAGTGTCTTCAAGCCATGGAACAGTTCAGATTGGAGCTTAGTAGAAACAGATTAGCTTATGAGCTTCGACAGAACGAGTCAGATCAGAGCGAAGCTTCGAAGCAGTTCAAATTAGGAGGAAAGTTTAACAGAGCAGTATTCAAGGCAATGACTTGACAAAAGGAGTGTAGCATATATTCTTTTCGGCATAATATCATATGTGTCAAAGTCTAGCCGTAAACAAGACTTGATACTTTGGGAAAACATGTAATACAACTATATGATCAAAAGACGATCAATAAATGTTCATTAATGCATGGACAAGTATTCAAGGATGAGTCTCCTGACAAATTTATTAACGTTTGAATCCCCAAGTCTTAAAGAAAGATCAGGATTAGATACGATGCTTTCCACAATTCAAACGCGATCTGAGCAACCGCACCTGGAACTTTTACTTTCAAGCAGAAGATTGTTTTTGGTGTTTTTTAGTTTGAATATTCTGAAAAGTATTTCAGCTAGTGTTGAATAATATAGGATTTTGTACCGAACAACTCATATATTCAAAAAACCTTTCTTAAATTTGTTTTCACAGCCCGTGTGCTATATTTGAGTTTTATAACGTGTGTGTTGTTTGTCGAGTGACACTAAGAGTTCAGACCGCTGTTGTGACTGAGTGGATTAGGATACTAACTATTATACATTAAAGCCTTCTCATGGAAATCCTTCCAGTTTGGAAGAATGGCAGACGTATAAGTGTTGCTTTGAACTTTCATAAACAAACTCGACTCTCTAATCTATTTTTAATATTTCAGTTTGCATGCATCACATTCTTTTGGTTCACTGCTCAATTGTGATCGTTCCATATAATTTATTTATTTTACAAGAGAGATGATTGGATTGAGCATCATAATTAGCTCCTAACAGAGTTAATCCCAAAATTGTTTTAAAACACACAAGTTTTCAAAAAGAGTTTATTCACCACCCCCTCCCTAAACTCTAAACCGTATTTTATGACCAGAATTTTGATCCTATATTTTCATCAAGTGGTGTCAAACCAATCTGATCCGGATCTTGATTTCTAACATATATAATATAGATTTAACGGATATATAGTTTTCCAATTATTTCTTTTAAGCAGTAGAAACGAGTTTCAAATGTTATCGTATTTATCGAATAAAATCGACTCATTTAAAAATCTCTTGAAAGTTCCTACCATACTTTTGACTTTGAGATTAGATCCGATTACATTCTTATGATAAATTTCAACGATTAATCTAAGTTTTTGTGATTTTTGGAACTGGAAATAGATCAGATCTTAACTTTGATAAACACAAAACTAGTAATTATATTTCTAACAGTTTACGTGAGTGCGCAGGCCAGATGAAATCAGATCAGACTGAGGACTGAAGACTGTACAGTACAAGCAAAGAATTGAGCTCAGTTGAGAAGAAGTGCAGATCAGTTCAGAGTCGAGAAGAGCGATTCAGGTCAGCTGATAAGTGAACAGATCATATCAGAGGAAATGTTCAGATCAGTTCAGATATATCAGTTCAGATCAGATGATAGTAGCTCAGATTATAGCAGAACAGCTCAGAATAGAATAGAACAGTTGAGATCAGACAGTTGAGATCAGCTTTGAACAGATAGATCAATATCATAATAGAATCATATCAGTGGAGTATATTTTCAGAATCAGCTTAGATAAGTGATCGGATGATAATGACTCAGTAACATATCAGATTAGAAGCACAGAGCAGAACATTCAAAATGAATAAGAATAGTGTCGTTCCGTTTACAGATCAAGTTGGAGCTTAGCATCACATCAGTTCATATTAGAAGAGAAGAGCTTATTAACAGAACGAATCAGAACTGCGTTCAGATCAGATCAGCACAGGCTACCAACTCAGACGAAAAAATCAGTTGAACAGAATAATTCAAGATTGAAAATAAAATATTCAAATTGATTTGTCGCATATGATAGAGATCAGTTCAGAGTAGAAAAAATAATAAATATCCTCACCTAATCTTGTATGATGAAAGGATGACAAGGACACAATGTTAGAAACTTTTTCAGAAGCATTTGAAACGGCATGAACGTTGTGTCCAACGTTCATATCAGATCAGAGGCTATACATACAAGAAGAACTGAACACGAAAGAGAAGAAGAGTGTGAGAGCATCTCAAGTTGCGTGTGTGCACAGAGTGCAAATTTGGACCATAACAGAATATCAAGTTGTTCACCACCAGCAGACGTCATCGTAAGCTTGAAGATCAATGAAGAAGACGACATTGTGTGACATTACAATTAAGAGAATACAATATATTAGAAAATTTCTTACACACACACACTCACAAATATGAGAGCTGGCCGAAACAGATTAGAGTGAATGTAAATTCAAATCATCTCAATTCTGTCTTGGCATGAAGGCATAAAACTTAGTGTCCAGTTTGGAGTCTAGGAGTTCAGCTCAAGTGCAGCCTGACTGAATGGATTTGTACAATAATTTGTATAAATCAAAGTCTTCTAGTGAATCCTTCCAATTTATAAGAATGGGAGACATAAAAGGTGTTGCCTTCGAACTCGCATAAAACAAATCTTCTTCATACTGATTTAATGATTTCTTGCATTCATGAATTTAAACTGATTTTTAAATTCATTTTCGGGGAATACTTTGGTTATTACCGCATGGCGTTTCCAGACCAGACCCGAACTACTCTCGGTACTAAAACATTTCAAGAACATGGAGCTATTGCACCTTAAGACTGGTTCAGATCGTGCACGACACCACTTTCTCTTATCTGTGTCAATGCTTGTTGTCTCTTTAAATTAGCTTTTATCTTTTGTGATCTGATATCTGATCCCAAAATTTTCGACAATTGGTATCATAGCTTCTATCCTCTCTGACGCTGTAACGCCCCAAAAATCCATAGGACCACATATTTAACCCCTTTCTATTTCAAGGGCTTATTTGATATTGCGTATTTCAGCCTTAAGTTTATTTCGTTTGTTTTAACAGCTGATCTTCAGTTGTTGCTTTGAGACATGACGCGGAAGGTTTCCAGGCAGCTGTCGCCCGAGCATAAAAACGATCAGATTCAGATTTTAGTTTAAAATGCCATCAGCTGGACAAAAATAGTTTTTTTTTAAATGTTTTGGTAAAGTTTTCAAATTCAAAATAGTAGTAGGGAATATTTGACAAATTATTTGGAAAAGGACACGGGTTGGTAGGATCCCATGCCTACTCGAGTGTTAATACCTACTACAAGTCATATCCCGTATATGATTGTTTTCATAACAAGAGAGTTTCATCGTTGTCCAGAAATTTCTCTCTTCTCTAAAAACTTCAAAGTGCTCATAGTGGTGCTTGTGGAGAACTCCTGTTGAGACCCGCTGCTTTTGTGTTTCGCAGGTTTAAGGCAAGTAAAGGCTGATTCTTTCTACGCCATTTTAAAGCATAAATATTGTTCTTCAGTGCATGATTGTTGCCTGTTTATGTTAAGATAAGTTATGTTCATGTTTAAGCATGTTGTAGGAAATGCTTTGATGATCGGGTTCCAGTTTTGTTTCTGTTACAAAGTTTTAAAGAGTGCTTCGATGAAGAAGATGAAAATGTTGTTTTAAATGTTGAGCAATCGGGTTTAAGTAGTACGTTCACGAATGTTCTTCCTTCCGGTGGATGGTAACATCGGAACTTGACGTTATGTAATCGGAGTTGCTAGTCGAATCAGAAGTTAAGTCTGGTTTGATAGGCAACGGCTGATAGCGCAGCCGTCATTTTGATGTTACAACACCAAGTTATACTCAGTAGTTCCCCTTTTCAGCAGTTATCTTTGTGTTAAGAAAATTCTAAGTGTTACGTTCAGCCGTGAGTTGTTTTGCGTCTGGGTCGGGTTAGTTCTTCATTATTGTTTATCTTACAGCTGAGTTGACTACGGTCAACAACCAACAGCTGATTTTATCTAGCAGCTGATTTCCTTAGAACCAACAGCTGATTTTATCCAGCAGCTGATTTCTTTAGAACCAACAGCTGATTTTATCCAGCAGCTGATTTCCTTAGAACCAACAGCTGATTTTATCCAACAGCTGATTTCCTTAGAACCAACAGCTACCCAACGTCTAATTTTCTTACACAAACGACGTTGTTTCATTTAATACATCTGTTTCAATGTTATCGAATATCCTTGCGTCTGTTTTACTATAATCATATTGTTTCCCTTAGCAACAGCTGATTCTTTTTAGCGATAAGTCTCAGCAGTAGACCCGATACTCGACAAAGTTTTTAAAGAAAGAATTTCGAAGCACTGTGAACCCGAACGATGATTTCAAAAATAAAATTTCAACCAGCTATGATTTTAAAGGAAGAACGTTTCAATTTAAGGATTTATGGCATAGATAACAGACGGTCACCATGGAAGGGTGAGCAGCTGTCCAGATGTCAGTTGCCCCTTCACCACGAGCTAAATGCTAAGGCTGATATCAGTAGTCACTTGATCAGGTGCACCACGGACCTAAGGAGAGCTTCTAAGCCATAAATTACAAGAAAATAAGAATGGGATCTGGGTCATCTTTCCCATTTCCAAGTTTAACGAAAGAAAGTTTATGAAAGCTGATGAATGACTTCCTTTAAACTGTTTTGTTAAGTTACGATATGTTTAGATGTCTGCCTGCATTATGCGAAATTATTATCTTCAGATTTTACTTGCTGAGCCCCTAGGCTCATTAGTTTTAAAATGGCGCAGGTGGGACAGAGCTGGGGCAGGCGGGAGGCAGCGACTGAACCAGCTGTGGTGATTGTGGTTATCTACGACCGATGTTTTCCGCAGCAGCTGTTGTTGTTTTTGATCTTTTGTTAAGTCTGTATTAGATCTATTACAACACTAGTGAATTCATATAGAATTGCAAAGTTGTAATATCGCATTTTGCACTTTTGCAACATCTGTTATTAAAGGAATTGTTTCAGCTGTTCCAGTACTTGGCGCCATATTATGTTTGTGTTTGAATTTTGATTTTGTTATAAGAAATACAACTTATAACAATTCCCATTCAACCCTTCTTTTCTTTTTATTATTCTTTCGTGACCCCATGTAGGATTGGGACGTCACAACTTGGTATCAGAGCATAGGTCCTGAGATAAAGACACGCACTTTTGATTTTGTTATAAGAAATACAACTTATAACAATTCCCATTCAACCCTTCTTTTCTTTTTATTATTCTTTCGTGACCCCATGAGGATTGGGACGTCACAACTTGGTATCAGAGCATGGTCCTGAGATAAACACACGCACTTCCAGTTGGAAGAGTAGTTGTCAACCGTTTCTCCAGCGCTGTGAGTTTATTTTATGTTTCAAAGCATTTGTTTTTATCTTTAGCATGTTCTGAGTATTGCATTGTGGTGGATTACGGGCTATAGATTAAGATGTCTGGTCGAGAAAGAAGAAATATCCCAGTAGATGAATCCAACCCCGATAGTAACGCTAGTATTGCCCAGCTTTTGAGGTTGCTGGTAGAGCAAAACAGCAGAGGTAATTGCCAATCATCCAGCAGCCGAGGACCCAACAATTATGATCCTCAAGAGAAGTTCAGAAGACAAAAGCCTAAAGAGTTTAGTGGTACTACTGATCCTTTAGTTGCTGAGAGCTGGATTAAGTCGATGGAAGTTATCTTTGAGTACCTCCAGATGCCAGATTTAGATAGGCCAAGGTGCGCTATCTATATGTTGAGGGATGACGCCATGATTTGGTGGGAAGGAGCTAAGCTATCGGTGGATTTAATGAATTTCACTTGGGCAGATTTCAAGCAAGTGTTTTACGAACACTACTTCACAGCAGACAAGAGGTCTGAGTTGAAGAGAGAGTTTCTGACTTTGAAACAAGGAAGCATGATTGTGCACGAGTATGCGCCGACGTTTGAAAGAGGATGATATTTTGTGCCTCTAATTGGAAATGATCCAGCAGAAAAGTTGAGCCACTTCGTGGAAGGGTTAAAACCCATGTTCAATATGAACGTTAGGCTATCTGTGCCCAAGACATATATAGAAGCAGTGGATAGATCCCTGCGAATTGAGAGGGATTGGAAAGATATAGATGAAGAAAGGCAGCAGAAGAGGCAGGCCTCTCAGCAGAAAGATCAAAGGCCTTTCAAGAAGCAGAATAAGAATCAGCAGAGGCCTCAAGAGCAGAAACCCCTACTGGAACAGAAGCCTCTGCCTATCCAACCGATCAGTGCAGTTCCAGCTGGTAACAACAGACCAGTGTGTCCTAAGAGGGATTGGAAAGATATAGATGAAGAAAGGCAGCAGAAGAGGCAGGCCTCTCAGCAGAAAGATCAAAGGCCTTTCAAGAAGCAGAATAAGAATCAGCAGAGGCCTCAAGAGCAGAAACCCCTACTGGAACAGAAGCCTCTGCCTATCCAACCGATCAGTGCAGTTCCAGCTGGTAACAACAGACCAGTGTGTCCTAAGTGCCAGAAGCCACACTTTGGTCAGTGCAGACTTGGACAGAACGTCTGCTACAAGTGTGGGTTACCAGGGCATATGATGAAGAATTGCCCAAAGTCGAAACAGCTGGTGACTAGCCGGGCATATGTGATGAAAACCGAACAGGACAATCCAGATTCTACAGTGGTTACGGGTGAGATTTTAATAGCTGGTTTGCCTTCTGTGGCTTTTCTAGATTCTGGAGCCACCCATTCTTATAGCAGCTAAGTTTGCTAGGAAGCTACCCATTGGACCTGATCGTGTAGCTGTAGGCTTTTGTGTAACAGTGCCCTCAGGAGAAGAATTAGTATCCCATGATATGTTTAGGAATTTAGAACCTAGGCTCCAAGGGCATTCGATTTCCGCATATTTGATTGTTTTGCCGATGCCTGAGTTCGACATGATTTTGGGGATGGACTGGTTAACCAAGCATGGAGTGGTAATTAATTTCAAGACTCGAGCAGTAGCAGTTAACCCGCCTAGAGGAGACCCATTCCAATTTGAAGCCAATCAGACGTGGAGGATTCCTCGCCTTATATCAGCATTTAAGGCCCAGAGATGTTTAAGGAAAGGAGGGGTAGGATATATGATAAGTTTGTCATCCTTAGCAGTGACTAGCAAGCCCCAAATTTCAGACGTGGAGGTGGTAAACGAATTTCCTGAAGTTTTCCCAGAAGATATACAAGGACTGCCGCGAGATAGAGAATTAGAATTTTCGATCGAATTAGTTCCATGAGCAGCCCCTGTATCCAGACCACCTTATCGTTTAGCTCCCTTAGAAATGAAAGAATTAAAGGAACAGATACAAGATCTGTTAGAAAAAGGATTTATTAGACCAAGCACTTCACCCTGGGGAGCCCCTGTTCTTTTTGTGTAGATGAAGGATGGAAGCTTGAGACTGTGTATAGACTATAGGGAGCTGAACAAACTGACCATTAAGAATAACTATCCCCTTCCTAGAATTGAGGATCTTTTTGACCAATTGAAAGGAGCAGCAGTCTTTTCTAAGATTGATTTAAGGTCGGGTTACCATCAGCTGAAGATTAAGGCAGCCGATATATATAAGACAGCCTTTAGAACCCGTTACGGTCACTATGAATTTTTAGTGATGCTTTATGGTTTAACTAACGCCCCAGTAGCTTTTATGGATCTGATGAATAGAGTTTTCCAACCCTTTTTGGATCAGTTCGTAGTTGTGTTTATAGATGATATCCTAATATACTCCAAGACAAAGGTTGACATGTTGAGCATTTAAGGACAGTGCTTCAAATTCTAAAGAGTAAGCAGCTATACGCTAAGTATAGTAAATGCGACTTTTGGTTGGAGAAGGTAGCATTCTTAGGTCACATTATATCTAAGGATGGATTAGAAGTAGACCCAGCCAAAGTAGAAGCTGTACGTGACTGGCCAATACCAAAGTCGGTTTCAGAGGTAAGGAGTTTCTTGGGATTAGCCGGTTATTATAGGCGATTCATTCAAGGATTTTCCAAGATAGCTGTCCCTTTGACCTTGTTAACAAGGAAGCTGGTTAAGTATGATTGGAATTCGGAATGCCAAATTAGCTTCGACAAGTTGAAGCAAGCGCTGATAGCAGCACCAGTATTAACCATGCCGTCTGATCAAGGGAAGTTTGTGATTTACACAGATGCGTCTAAGATGGGTTTAGGTGCCGTATTGATGCAAGACCGAAAGGTGATATCCTATGCTTCCCGAAAGCTGAAGGACCATGAGAAAAACTATCCCACTCACGACTTGGAGCTGGCAGCCGTAGAGTTTGCCTTGAAGATATGAGACATTATTTGTATGGGGAAAAGTGTGAGATATTCACAGATCATAAGAGCCTCAAATATTTTTTCACTCAGAAGGAGCTGAATATGAGGCAGAGGAGATTGCTGGAGCTGGTAAAAAATTATGATTGCACGATCAGCTATCACCCAGGAAAAGCTAATGTTGTTGCTGATGCATTGAGTAGGAAGTCCGCTGGGATAGCACAGCTCACTGTCCAAAGACCCTTGGCAGCTGAAATTGAGAAGTTGGGACTAGAATTAGTAACCAGCAGCAGCAAGTCAGTCTTAGCAAATCTCTCGGTGAGATCAGATTTGATGGACCAAATTCGTGAGGGTCAGTCGAAAGATGAACAGCTTCAGAAGTGGGTTAAGCAAGATAGGGAAAGAGGCAGCAGTCTCTATTTCACAGACAGTGGAGTAATCAGATTTCAAGGAAGAATCTGGGTGCCACAAGTGGACACCTTGAGATCAGATTTGATGGCAGAAGCTCATAAAGCCCCTTATACTGTACATCCAGGGAGTACTAAAATGTATAAAGACCTCCAGCAGTTGTACTGGTGGCCAGGGATGAAACGAGACATTGCCAGATTTGTCTCGGAATGTTTAACTTGTCAGTCTGGTGAAGGCTGAACATCAAAGATCAGCTGGGTTGTTGAAGCCACTGCCTATTCCCGAATGGAAGTGGGAATGTATAGGGGAGACGACATACGATAGTGGGCAGGTACGCATACTTGTAATAAAGAATAGTGAGGTGGCATGGTGTACCCGTTTCAATTGTATCTGATAGAAATCCAAAATTTACGTCAGTTTCTTGGAAGAGTTTGCATAAAGCTATGGGTACGAAGCTAACTTTTAGCACAGTCTTTCACCCCCAGACCGATGGACAATCGGAAAGAGTGATCCAGATTCTGGAAGATTTTCTCAGAGCTTGTATTGTGGATTTTTCCAAAGGCTGGGAGCTGAAGTTACCTCTAGTAGAGTTTGCGTATAATAATAGTTATCAATAAGCTATACAGATGGCTCCATATGAAGCGCTCTACGGTCGTAAGTATAGAACACCTCTTCACTGGGATGAAGTTGGTGAAAGAGCTGGTTTAGGACCAGATGTAGTGGAGAAAACAGCATAAGCTGTTAGGAAGATAAAGGAGCGGATGAAAGCTGCTCAAAGCAGGCAAAAGAGTTACGCAGACAACCGGAGAAGGGAGCTGAATTTTTTATTCGGCGATCATGTATTTTTGAGAGTTGCTCCAATGAAGGGAATTATGCGTTTTGGGAAGAAAGGGAAGCTGAGTCCCAGATATATTGGACCATATGGGATTTTAGAAAGAGTAGGGACGTTAGCCTATCGTTTAGCGTTGCCCCCGCAGCTGTCAGCAGTGCACATCAAATTCCATGTATCAGCTTTGAGGAAGTATATTCCTAACCCATCTCACATATTAAGTCATGAACCTATTCAGCTAGCATCAGATTTAAGTTACGAAGAGAGACCCGAGTGATTCTTCTTCGAGAAATTAGAAAGCTGAGAAACCGTAATTCCTATGGTTAAGGTGCAATGGTTCAATCAATCTGAACGAGAAGCTACGTGGGAAACAAAAGCTGATATGCTTAGTCGTTACCCAGAATTGTTTGGTAAGTATTTTAAGGGCTTATTTGATATTGCGTATTTCAGCCTTAAGTTTATTTCGTTTGTTTTAACAGCTGATTTTCAGTTGTTGCTTTGAGACATGACGCGGAAGGTTTCCAGGCAGCTGTCGCCCGAGCATAAATACGAGCAGATTCAGATTTTGGTTTAAAATTCCCTCATCTGGACAAAAATAGTTCTTTTAAAATGTTTTGATAAAGTTTTCAAATTCGAAATAGTAGTAGGGAATATTTGACAAATTCTTTTGAAAATGACACGGGTTGGTAGGATCCCATGCCTACTCGAGTGTTAATACCTACTACAAGTCATATCCCGTATATGATTGTTTTCATAACAAGAGAGTTTCATCGTTGTCCAGAAATTTCTCTCTTTCTCTCTAAAAACTTCAAAGTTCTCGTAGTGGTGCTTGTGGAGAACTCCTGTTGAGACCCGCTGCTTTTTGTTTCGCAGGTTTAAGGCAAGTAAAGGCTGATTCTTTCTACGCCATTTTAAAGCATATATATTGTTCTTCAGTGCATGATTGTTGCCTGTTTATGTTAAGATAAGTAATGTTCATGTTTAAGCATGTTGTAGGAAATGCTTTGATGATCGAGTTCCAGTTTTGTTTCTGTTACAAAGTTTTAAAGAGTGCTTCGATGAAGAAGATGAAAATGTTGTTTTAAAATGTTGAGCAATCGGGTTTAAGTAGTACGTTCACGAATGTTCTTCCTTCCGGTGGATGGTAACATCGGAACTTGACGCTATGTAATCGGAGTTGCTAGTCGAATCAGAAGTTAAGTCTGGTTTGATAGGCAACGGCTGATAGCGCAGCCGTCGTTTTGATGTTACAACACCAAGTTATACTCAGTAGTTCCCCTTTTCAGCAGCTATCTTTGTGTTAAGAAAATTCTAAGTGTTACGTTCAGCCGTGAGTTGTTTTGCGTCTGGGTCGGGTTAGTTCTTCATTATTGTTTATCTTACAGCTGAGTTGACTACGGTCAACAACCAACAGCTGATTTTATCCAGCAGCTGATTTTCTTAGAACCAACAGCTGTTTTATCCAGCAGCTGATTTCTTTAGAACCAACAGCTGATTTTATCCAGCAGCTGATTTCCTTAGAACCAACAGCTGATTTTATCCAGCAGCTGATTTCCTTAGAACCAACAGCTGATTGTTTACCCAACGTCTGATTTTCTTACACAAACGACGTCGTTTCGTTTAATACATCTGTTTCAATGTTATCGAATATCCTTGCGTTTGTTTTACTATAATCATATTGTTTCCCTTAGCAACAGCTGATTCCTTTAGAGATAAGTCTCAGCAGTAGACCCGATACTCGACAAAGTTTTAAAGAAAGAATTTCGAAGCACTGTGAACCCGAACGATGATTTCAAAAATAAAATTTCAACCAGCTATGAGTTTAAAGGAAGAACGTTTCAATTTAAGGATTTATGGCATAGATAACAGACGGTCACCATGGAAGGGTGAGCAGCTGTCCAGATGTCAGTTTCCCCTTCACCACGAGCTAAATGTTAAGGCTGATATCAGTAGTCACTTGATCAGGTGCACCACGGACCTAAGGAGAGCTTTTAATCCATAAATTACAAGAAAATAAGAATGGGATCTGGGTCATCTTCCCCATTTCCAAGTTTAACGAAAGAAAGTTTATGAAAGCTGATGAATGACTTCCTTAAAACTGTTTTGTTAAGTTACGATATGTTTAGATGTCTGCCTGCATTATGCGAAATTATTATCTTCTGATTTTACTTGCTGAGCCCTTAGGCTCATTAGTTTTAAAATGGCGCAGGTGGGACAGAGCTGGGGCAGGCGGGAGGCAGCGACTGAACCAGCTGTGGTGATTGTGTTTATCTACGGCCGATGTTTTCCGCAGCAGCTGTTGTGTTTTTTGATCTTTTGTTAAGTCTGTATTATATCTAGCGAAATTATTATCTTCTGATTTTACTTGCTGAGCCCTTAGGCTCATTAGTTTTAAAATGGCGCAGGTGGGACAGAGCTGGGGCAGGCGGGAGGCAGCGACTGAACCAGCTGTGGTGATTGTGTTTATCTACGGCCGATGTTTTCCGCAGCAGCTGTTGTTGTTTTTGATCTTTTGTTAAGTCTGTATTATATCTATTACAACAATAGTGAATTCATATATAATTGCAAAGTTGTAATATCGCATTTTGCACTTTTGCAACATCTGTTATTAAAGGAATTATTTCAGCTGTTCCAGTACTTGGCGCCATATTATGTTTGTGTTTGAATTTTGATTTAGTTATAAGAAATACAGCTTATAACAATTCTCATTCAGCCCTTCTTTTTTTATTACTTTCGTGACCCCATGAGGATTGGGACGTCACAGACGCGATCTATTTTTTATCCTATCAATTGGTATCAGTGCATGTTGTTTTTGAAAGAGCATTTTAAATTGAAAACGTTGTGCCACAAAATTTTAAAAGTTTTTAAAGGTTTTTAGATCATCTTATGAAGATAGGGGAGTAATTAGTTATTACAGTGAATATCTTCTATCAAGCTTACACAGATCATAGAGAATGGATCTGTATGTGCTAAGTGGTATTCGTAGAACAAGTGAGAAAAGATTATTGTGACATCATCTTTTGGTTGTGAGTTTATATGTTTGAGATCACAATGAGATATCCAATTCCTTTAACTACTGAACAAGGGCGAAAATAGAAAAATGAAAGAGAATCTTTTAATTCGATTTATCGTTTATCTCTTAATATCTGTAAGTGGGCAAAATCAGTAGCTATTGTTTCGTTTTGAAGAATCTTGTGCTCTATTAGTTTTGTCTAAACCTTCTTTCTCTGCAAATTCTAATATGTTAATGTTTTAACATTTTTTGTAGCATATGATCGTTTCTAAAATTCATGTCTTGCACTTTTTTCTCTAAATTATCGTCCCTAAAAATGTTTTCTTTTCGAAAACTGAAAATCCCATATTGTTTCAGAGGTATTTTAATTTTAAATATTCTGGGAGGACAAGATTTCTTAAAATTTTTATTCCCACAAAAGTGGTAGAAATATTTTGAAAACTATTTTAGTTTGCATTCTGTTTATCCAAATTTGGTGTTAAGAAAAAAGGGGAGATTGTTGGATCTGGAAACATACCAGATCTTAATTTTGATAAAATCAAAACATGTTATTATGTTTCTAACAGTTTATGTGAGTGCACAGGCCAAGCTGAAATTATATCAGAGCCGAGGACTGAAGAACTGTACAACATAAGCAAAGAACTGAGCTCAGTCGAAGAAGTGCAGATCAGTTCAGAGTCGGGAAGAGAGGTTTAGTCCATAGAAGTTCAGGTAAGCTGAGATTTTAACATATCAGATCAGAGCAGTGGATAGGTTCAGATCAGTTCAGAGATATCAGTTCAGATCAGATGAGATCAGCTCAGATTATAGCATAACAGCTCAGAATAGAACATAACAGAGCCGAAGAAAACAGAACAGTTGAGATCAGATAGTTCAAATCAGCTTAGAGCAGGTAGATCAATATCATAATAGAATAAGATCAGAGCAGTATATTTTCAGAATCAACTCAGAGAAGTGATCAGAAAAGAAGGGCTTAGTAACAAATCAGATAAGAAGCACAGAGCAGAACATTCATAATGAATAAGAGCAGTGTAGTTCTATGAACAGATCATGTTAGAGTTTCACAAGATCAATTCATATTAGAAGAGAAGAGAACAGAACGGATCAGAACAGAGTTCAAATCAGATCCGCATAGGATACCAGCTCAGACGAACAAATCAATTTGAACATTTTAATTCAAGACTAAAATAAGAGATTCAAATTGATTTCTCGTATACGACAGTGATCAGTCAGAGTAGACAAAGATAATAAATAGTCAGAGCAGACAAAGATAATAAATAGCCTCACCTAACCTTGTATTATAAAAGAACGACAAGTACACAATGTCAGAAACTTTTGCAGAAGCATTTTAAACGGCTAGAAAAATGTGTCCAACCTTCATATGAGATCACAGACTATATATACGAGCTGACTGAACAAGAAAGAGAACAAGAGTGTGAGAGACTCTACAAGCTGTGTGTGTCACAGAGTGCAAATTGAAACATAACTGAAACGTCTCAACTCACTCAAACATTTTATTTTTCTAATAAATTAAATGCGGAAGAAATTTTTTTTTAATGAGACTCAACAGCTTTCGTACAACCCAAGAGCATAAATACTAAGCATTTCAAAACAGAGTTAAACCAAACCGAAGAATCTCATTTCATAAAACTCAGTATTGTAAAATTCCGAAAGCTTTAAAACAAAGCAGAATAACCTGATGACAAGCATTTCAGTCATTAACTGCCTCAAAAAATAAATTATTTTCCCCCAAAACTGTAAGCTGATAACTACGTAAAACAAAATCTTTCATTTCTCTCGTCACGCTGCGGAAACACAAGGTCGCTGGATTGTGCCATCTGAACTGCCGCCTGCTCAGGAATCCTGCCCCTCGACCTCCGTCTCCACGTCATCTGCACCAATCAAACGTAGTGAGGCTAGGTGTTCAACAAGTACAAATTTGAAGAATAGCAAGTACTACATACTACAAGCACATGCAGCAAATAGTTTTACTCAAATAAACTTTCTTAAAATTAAATGCGTAAGAAAAACAGCTGAGACGATTTACTTAAAACCCATGCATAGAAAATAAGCTCATAAATAGAAAGACTTTTTGTGTGAACTTCGTTTCTCGACTGTGGTCCCTCATTCTCATGTTCGCTTGATCAAGCTAAATTAAACCAATATACTAGGCTGGTATAGCATCCCTGTACCGCCCCAAAATCCACACAAATTTATTAGCCTTTCTATTCTAAGGGCTGTTTTGAGATCTCGAGTATTCAGATTCCAGTTCAAATCTGAATTCTTTTCTTTTTCTTTCAGTTGAGTAGCAACGGTCAGATGGTTCCGGAAGAAGTTCGCCTCGAGCACAAATCTGGAATGATCCAGATATGTTTCCTTTCAAAAATAAAATGATTTTGTATGGGAGCTCTGTTTTAATAAAATGATTGTAGCAAGTTTACAAATCAAAGTAGTAGTAGGGAGTTTTAGCAAATTCTTTAAAACAGGACAAGAGTTGGCATGGTGCCCATGTCTACTCAAGTGTTTTTACCTACTACTCAATCATTCTCCCTTGTATAAAATGTTTTACGTAAGACTCTGGATTCATTTTGGTTGTAAGAAAAACTATTAGTTCTTTCAAAGTTAAGTAGCTTTTCCAGTGTGTTTGAGGAGACTTCCAGTCGCGGCCATCTGCACGTTGCGATCTTCATTCAGGCAAGTAAATCTGATTCTTGCTGCATTTGGAAAACATATATTGCTTCGTTGTTTTCTGTGTATGCTTTCCTGTTTCAGTTCAGTTGATGTTTAAGTTTGAGTTATGGATTCACTGCTTTGATGCTTTAGTTTTTTTAGGAAACTCACCAGAAAGTTTAGCAAGCAAATGTGTTTTTAAAAAATACTGAGTTGTACAGATTCCAATTAAGATAAAGCCGAGAGAAGTTCTCCTTGTTCCTAAATATTGTGAAGGTTCTGGACATTGAACCTAAACGAATAGGCAACGCTGGTTCGATCGGGAGCAAGTTCCGAATGGATAAGCGAAGCTAGTTTGTTTAGGGACTGTCTGAGTCGAAGCAGTATTTCGTGTTTCATAACCAAATCTGTTTCTATGCATAACGTTATTCTTAGCCAAATCTGCTTTCGGGTTACCACAGTTGAGTAACCTACCAAATCTGAAACACTTGCTCCAAAGCTCCTGTTAGTTTTGCAGAGAGATCTGTTTTCCCAGTCAAGTCTGTTTTCCAGAGAGATCTGTTTTCCCAGTCAAGTCTGTTTTCCAGTGAGATCTGTTTTCCCAGTCAAGTCTGTTTTCCAGAGAGATCTGTTTTTACACAGAATCTGATTACCTAAAAACCCCTTTTGTTTGCACCCTCGAGCCGTTTTCTTCAAAGCTGGTCCTCAGCTCCGAGTCCAGCTGTACACTCAGTAATGCTTTTAAAATAAAAATGAGCTTTATAGCAGTGAATCTACCAGATTCAGTGATCGATTTCGATCAAGAGCCAGTATAAAGCTATTTCAGAAAAGAAAGTAATGTTCAGATTTGAGTATTTATGGTATATAGGACCCGGTCACTCAAGGAAGGGACAGGATTACAGTAGGACCGTAATCCCTTCATGGAAGGGACATGATTATGAAAATATTGTAATCCCTTCACAGAGAGTTACTGATCAGTTAACATGCTTAATGCACAAGTGTTAGAGTAGATGCCCAACTAGCCAACTTGTGGCGTGTGGGTTTTCATTGACTCTTGTACAAACGATCTTTATATATGATATTCGCATTCTTTTATATGGTCATTCTTACTTTCATTATGTGTGTAATGATTTACAATTGTGTTTGAGTAAAGCCTAGATTACACTAAAGCGTATGTTAGATGTGATAGTGGGTATGACGGCTAGTCATGAACACATCTAATAGTCCAGTTATGTATGTTAGATGTGATAGTGGGTACACAGTTATTTCACTGTGTATTCTGAACAAGTTCCTAGTCGATTGGGCGTCAAAATGAGGATAAGGCCGCCCGAGCTCGAGACTAGTATCTGCGATGCGAAGTACCATGTTTCATTGGTAGGGAACATTGTGATGTTCTGAGCATGCAGATAGATAGTGACCTGGTGATCTATCGAACTACCCTCGTTCGGACTTTCCAAGTGGTTACCATTTGTCGAGTGGATAAGTTCGAGGTCTTGGTTGTACTGATTAGTCCTCACGACTCGAAACGTCAT
>KQ999418.1:255059-272209 GCA_001598015.1 Dorcoceras hygrometricum | reverse complement strand
TTCGTTCCGGCCTAGTTTTTCGTGGAGGATCCGATCGTGCTGATCTCGTCAGGACTTCTAGTGCAGTCTGACGAAGGAGCCTCGAGTCTGGTCGTGGACCGGATTGACGAATCTACCGCAATCAACCGAGAAGCGCCGGGTTCTTGAAACACCGGTTGGAGCCAGGCACAAGTGCCAGACAGGTGACCTGCTAAACACCCTATGTATGTTGATACGTAGATCTGTTTTGATTATTCGTATTGATCGCATCCCGGTAAAATTTTTGTTCTTCCGCTGCCTGCCGGGGTGCGGATCCGGACCAATCCCAACAACAAGGACCACCAGAGAGCCTCTAGATCATAAATCACCCAGTATAGACAATTCAGATCCGAGTTCCGAGTTGTCTTTCAGTAGCGAGATTTCAGATTTAGATGTCTTACTCTATTTATGTATTCAGATTTCAGTATGCCTGCATTATGTTATTTTTGTTACCCTCAGTTTTACTTGTGAGCCCCTAGGCTCACTAGTTTTCCCGATGCAGGTGAGGAAACTCAGGATCAGGCGGGTGATGCAAGTTGATTCAGATTCGGGGAAACTGTGTTTGTCAATGGCCAACGTTTCCGCATAGCTATAGCTTTTGTTGTTTTGGATCTTTTGACGAACTGTATTAAGATCTGTTACAATAATAGTGAACTTATATAGAGTTCCAATATCGCATTTTGCATTGTGAATAAAATACAAAATCTTGTTTGTCAAATCTGTTACTACTATTTACCTTTGGCGCCATCATTTTCGTTTCGGTTTTGCGTAAGGGAATACAGCTTACTTTATTCGATTTTGGTCCTTCGATTTGTTTAAAATTTTAAATTACTCCAATTCCATTGGCTCCCATGGGTTTGGGTGTCACAACTTGGTATCGGAGCATGGTCCTTCGATTTGTTTAAAATTTTAAATTACTCCAATTCCATTGGCTCCCATGGGTTTGGGTGTCACAACTTGGTATCGGAGCATGGTCCTGAGATAAACACACACTTCCCAGTCTGGAGCAGCTTTCATCAACCGCATCTCCTGATTTGTGAGTTTTATTGTTATGACAAGAGTTCTTTCTCTTTTGAGTTCTGATGTTCTTTTGTGGTGGATTGTGGGCTATAGATTAAGATGTCAAGGAAAGGGAGAAGTAGAAGAAGCACCCCAGTAGATGAAACCAATCCAGATAGCAATGTTCGTATTGCCCAAATCTTAGAGCTGTTGGTAGAGCAATCCGGAAGAGGAAGGCCAATCTTCGAGCAGCAGGGGACCACATTATGACGATTCTCAGGAAAGGTTTCCAAGGCAGAAACCAAAGGAGTTCAGTGGTACAACAGATCCGCATGTTGCTGAGAGCTGGATTAAGTCCATGAAGTGATTTTGAGTACCTTCAGATTCCAGATTTGGATAGGCCAAGGTGCGCTATCTATATGCTTAGAGGTGATGCAATGATCTGGTGGGAGGGAGCAAAGCTGTCAGTAGCTTTGGCAAATCTCTCGTGGGAAGAGTTTAGACGAGTGTTCTTTGAGCAGTACTTCACAGCAGACAAGAGGTCTGAATTGAAGCGAGAGTTCTTGACCTTGAAGCAAGGGAGTTTGACTGTGCAAGAGTACATTAAGAAGTTTGAGAGAGGCTGTTACTTTGTACCTCTTATTGGAAGGGACCCCGAGGAAAAGTTGAGCCACTTTGTGGAAGGATTGAGACCTACGTTCAAGTTGAATGTTAGGTTAGCAGGACCCAAATCTTATGGGGAAGCAGTAGATAAGGCCCTGCGAGTGGAGAGGAACTAGAAAGATGTAGAACAGGAGAGACAGCAGAGGAGGCAATCTTTTCATCAGACAGATCCGAGGCCATGTAAGAAGCAGAATAAGAGCCAGCAGCGACCCGAAGAACCAAAACCTATACCAGCCCAACCTATCAGTGCTGTACCAATTGGAATTGGTACGCCGGTTTGTCCCAAGTGCCATAAGAATCACCCGGGACAATGCAAAGCTGGCCAGAGCGGATGTTACAAGTGTGGTTCCCAAGGCCACATCTCTAAGTTTTCTCCTCAGTCGAACCAACTGGTGCCCAGCAGAGCTTACATCATGACAGCTAAGCAAGTGAACCCCGATTCTACAGTGATTACGGGTAAGATTTTGGTTGCGGGCTTGTCCTCCTTTGCCCTGTTAGATTCGGGTGCAACCCATTCCTTTGTAGCGAAGGTTTTGCTAAGAAGTTACCCCATAAGCCAGAAAGATTGTCTATAGGCTATTGCGTAACTGTACCATCAGGAGAAGAGTTGATATCTTGTAGTATATATCATGATTTAGAGCTTGATCTTCAAGGACATATAGTTACAGCAAATTTGATTGTTTTAACCATGCCTGAATTCGATTTGATTTTGGGAATAGATTGGTTGTTTAAGCATGGAGTAGTGATAGATTTTAAGCTTAGGACGGTAGTTGTAAATCTATCCACGGGATCTCAGATTTCGTTCAAATCTGACCAGCTTCATAGAGTACCCCGTGTTATTTCAGCTTTGAAGGCCCAGCGCTGCTTGAGGAAAGGCGAAGCAGGATTTCTAGTAAGTTTATCTTCTCTAGCTGTTTCTAGTAAACCCCAACTTTCAGAAGTGAAGGTGGTGAACGAGTTCCCAGAAGTGTTTCCAGAAGATATCAGTGGTTTACCTCCAGATACAGAGATAGAGTTTGCCATCGACTTAGTGCCTGGAGCAGCTCCTATTTCCAGACCCCCCTATAGGCTTGCTCCTGCAGAGATGAGAGAGCTGAAAGAACAAATCTGTTGGATAAGGGATTTATTCGACCTAGTACATCCCCGTGGGGAGCCCCAGTTCTGTTTGTTAAGAAGAAAGATGGGAGTTTCAGATTGTGTATAGATTACCGAGAGCTGAATAAGCTTACCCTTAAGAATAAGTACCCTTTGCCTAGGATTGAGGAATTGTTTGATCAATTGAAGGGAGCAGCAGTGTTCTCTAAGATAGACTTAAGATCTGGATACCATCAGCTGAAGATTAAAGAGGCCGATGTTTATAAGACAGCTTTTAGAACCAGATATGGCCATTATGAGTTTTTAGTAATGCCTTTTGGATTAACTAATGCTCCATCTATTTTTATGGATATGATGAATAGAGTTTTCCAGCCATGTTTAGATCAATTCATAATAGTGTTCATAGATGATATCTTAGTATATTCTAAGACCAGCTCCGAGCATGCTAATCAGCTTCGAATAGTGTTGCAAGTTTTGAATGACAAGAGATTGTTTGCTAACTTTAGCAAATGCGAATTTTGGCTGGAGAAAGTTGCATTTCTAGGTCACATTATCTCTAAGGATGGTTTAGAAGTGCGAGACTGGCCTGTACCCAGATCTATTTCAGAAGTGAGGAGCTTTTTGGGACTTGCTGGATATTACAGACGATTTATTCAAGGATTTTCAAAGACAGCAGTTCCATTGACTTCATTGACTAGAAACAAGTTAAATTTGAATGGAGAGTTTGAGAAGTTGAAGAAAGCGTTGATAGAAGCTCCAGTTTTGACCAAGCCTTCTGAGCAAGAGAATTTTGTGATCTACACAGATGCTTCTAAGTTAGGTTTAGGAGCTGTTTTGATGCAAGATCTTATAGTAATAGCATATGCCTCCAGACAACTGAAGAACCACGAGAAGAATTATCCCACGCATTATTTAGAATTAGCAGCTGTGGTTTTCGCCCTTAAGATCTGGAGACATTATCTGTATGGGGAGAAGTGTGAGGTTTTTACCGATCATAAGAGTTTGAAGTACTTCTTTACCCAGAAGGAATTGAACATGAGACAGAGAAGGTGGTTAGAGTTGGTCAAGGATTATGATTTTACTATTAGCTACCACCCAGGAAAAGCCAATGTGGTGGCAGATGCTCTTAGCAGAAAATGCATGGGATTAGCCCAGATCTCTATCCAGAGACCATTGACTAATGAGATTGAGAAGTTTGGATTAGAACTGGTGCCCGGTGGCAGTATCGCAGTTCTTGCAGATCTCACCATTCGATCAAATCTGTTGGATCAGATCCGATAAGGACAACTGTTAGATGAACAGTTGCAGAAGTGGGTTAAGCAAGATATAGAGAGAGGTAGTAATCTCTATACTTCAGCGGGAGGAGCTATCAAATATCAAGGTAGATTATGGGTTCCTAATAGGAACAATCTGAGATCAGATCTGAGATAGAAGCTCATTCAGCCCCGTAACAGTGCATCCAGGAAGTACCAAGATGTACAAAGATCTTCAGAAGCTGTATTGGTGGCCAGGCATGAAACGTGATATTTCCAGATTTGTTTCAGAGTGCCTGACTTGTCAGTTGGTCAAAGCTGAGCATCATAGACCAGCTGGGATGCTAAAACCACTGCCGATACCAGAATGGAAGTGGGAAAGTATTGCGATGGATTTTGTAGTTGGTTTACCCAGATCTGTCCAAGGTTACAATTCAATTTGGGTTATAGTATACCGACTTACCAAATCTGCTCACTTCTTACCAGTCAACAACCTATGAGGTGAGCAAATACGTCGAGTTGTATATAAGAGAGATAGTAAGACTTCATGGGATTTCAGTTTCGATCGTATCTGACAGAGATCCGAAGTTTACGTCAGCTTTCTGGAAGAGTCTACACAGAGCTTTAGGTACCAAGTTAACCTTTAGCACAGTTTTTCACCCCCAGACAGATGGTCAATCAGAAAGGGTGATTCAGATATTATAAGATCTACTTAGAGCTTGTATCTTCGATTTTTCAGAAAGTTGGGATTCAAAACTGTCTTTGGTAGAATTCACGTACAACAATAGTTTCCAAGCATCCATTCATATGGCCCCACATGAAGCTCTCTATGGCGGGAAATGTAGAACACCCATTCATTGGGATGAATTAGGAGAGCGAGTTGGTTTGGGACCAGAAATAGTAGAACAGACTGCTGAAACTATTAAGAAAGTAAGAGATCGATTTAGAACCGCTCAAAGCAGGCAAAAGAGCTATGCTGATAACATACGCCGTGAGTTGAGCTTCGAGTCTGGAGACCATGTTTTCTTAAAAGTAGCACCGATGAAAGGCGTAATGAGATTCGGGAAGAAGGGTAAGCTAAACCCAAGGTTCATTGGTCCATTCGAGATCTTGGACAAAGTAGGAACGCTGGCTTACAGACTAGCTTTACCCCCACATCTGTCCTCTGTGCATAATGCTTTTCACGTATCAGCTTTGAGGAGATGTGTTCCCAACCCATCGCATGTCTTAAGCTATGAGCCAATCCAACTTGCACCAGATTTGAGCTATGAGGAGCGACCAAAGAGGATTCTTCATAGAGAATAGGAAGTTAAGAAACCATAGCATTCCAATGGTTAAAGTTTAGTGATCTAACCAAACTGAGCGAGAAGCAATTTGGGAGACAGAAGAAGATATGCGTAGTCTCTACCCAGAGCTGTTTGGTAAGTAAATTTCGAGGACGAAATTTCGTTAAGGAGGGCCAAAATCCATAGAACCACAAATTTATTAGCCTTTCTATTCTAAGGGCTGTTTTGAGATCTCGAGTATTCAGATTCCAGTTCAAATCTGAATTATTTTCTTTTTCTTTCAGTTGAATAGCAACGGTCAGATGGTTCCGAAAGAAGTTCGCCTCGAGCACAAATATGAAATGATCCAGATATGTTTCCTTTAGAAAATAAAATGATTTTGGATGGGAGCTCTGTTTTAATAAAATGATTGTAGCAAGTTTACAAATCAAAATAGTAGTAGGGAGTTTTAGCAAATTCTTTAAAACAGGACAAAATTTGGCATGGTGACCATGTCTACTCAAGTGTTTTTACCTACTACTCAATCATTCTCCCTTGTATAAAATGTTTTACGTAAGACTCTGGATTCATTTGGTTGTAAGAAAAACTTTTAGTTCTTTCAAAGTTAAGTAGCTTTTCCAGTGTGCTTGAGGAGACTTCCAGTCGCGGCCATCTGCACGTTGCGATCTTCATTCAGGCAAGTAAATCTGATTCTTGCTGCATTTGGAAAACATATATTGTTTCGTTGTTTTCTGTGTATGCTTGCCTGTTTCAATTCAGTTAATGTTTAAGTTTGAGCTATGGATTCACTGCTTTGATGATTTAGTTTTTGAGGAAACTCACCAGAAAGTTTAGCAAGCAACTGTGTTTTTAAAACATACTAAGTTGTACAGATTCCAGTTAAGATAAAGCCGATAGAAGTTCTCCTTGTTCCTAAATATTGCGAAGGTTCTGAACATTGAACCTAAACGAATAGGCAACGCTGGTTCGATCGGGAGCAAGTTCCGATTGGATAAGCGAAGCTAGTTTGTTTACGGATTGTCTGAGTCGAAGCAGTATTTCGTGTTTCATAACCAAAGCTCCTGTTATCGTTTTGCAGAGAGATCTGTTTTCCCAGTCAAGTCTGTTTTCCAGAGAGATCTGTTTTCCCAGTCAAGTCTGTTTTCCAGAGAGATCTGTTTTTACACGGAATTTGATTACCTAAAAACCCCTTCTATTTGCACCCTCGAGTCGTTTCCTTCAGAGCTGGTCCTCAGCTCCAAGTCCAGCTGTACACTCAGTAGTGCTTTTAAAATAAAAATGAGCTTTATAGCAGTGAATCTACCAGATTTCAGTGATCGGTTTCGATCAAGAGCCAGTATAAAGCTATTTCAGAAAAGAAAGTAAAGTTAAGATTTGATGATTTATGATATAGAAGACCCGGTCACTCAAGGAAGGGATAGGATTACAGTAGGACCGTAATCCCTTCATGGAAGGGACAGGATTATGAAAATATTGTAATCCCTTCACAGAGAGTTACTGATCAGTTAACATGCTTCATGCACAAGGACCACCAGAGAGCCTCTAGATCATAAATCACCCAGTATAGACAATTCAGATCCGAGTTCCGAGTTTTTTTCAGTAGCGAGATTTCAGATTCAGATGTCTTACTCTATTTATGTATTCAGATTTCAGTATGCCTGCATTATGTGATTTTTGTTACCCTCAGTTTCACTTGTTGAACCCCTAGGCTCACTAGTTTTCCCGATGCAGGTGAGGCAACTCAGGAGCAGGCGAGTGGTGAAAGTTGATTCAGATTCGGGGAAACTGTGTTTGTCAATGGCCAGCGTTTCCGCATAGCTATAGATTTTGTTGTTTTGGATCTTTTGACGAACTGTATTAAGATCTGTTACAACAATAGTGAACTTATATAGAGTTCCAGCAGTTGTAATATCGCATTTTGCATTGTAAATAATAGACAAAATCTGTTTTGTTAAATCTGTTACTACTATTTATTTACCTTTGGCGCCATCAGTTCCGTTTCGGTTTTGCGTAAGGGAATACAACTTACTTTATTCGAGTTTGGTCCTTCGATTTGTTTAAAATTTTAAATTACTCCAATTCCGTCGGCTCCCATGGGTTTGGGTGTCACAATCCCAGTGCTTATCTGGAATCCATATCCTTCATTCTTCAGCTTTGGCATGGCTAATCGGAACGTCTCCCGATTCCCACACCTCGTAGTTTGGTATGGCTCCCGAGACGTCTCTCGACCCCAATATCCATATAGAACCACCACAATCAAGCACCTCATTCAAAACATTTTTATATCTCGCTCAACATTCTTCTTCAACCTCATTTCTCAACCTCAAGCCTCAAAAGTAAAACTTTTCTTTAAAATTACGTAAAAACTACCGAATATTTAAAATGTCTCAAAGCTGCTCAAACATAAATAACTTAAAATCCTCATTTTATATTTTTCTCATGACGACAGGCTGCCCCTAGAACTCAAACTCCCTGAACAAACAGATCAGCTCGTGCTGATCAGCTCAGAAGACAGTACTCAGTTTATGGTAATCTGTACAGTATACCACGCAGCCCAGCTCACACTTAACAACCCAGCTTAGGAGGCCAGATCGCGCTTATCCCCTGTCATCTCGCACTACTCAGGTCTGCAAGTCTACCCAGATCAGCTCTTGGCTTCGGTCCAGATCGTGCACTGAAAACAGATCAGAGCACTCTATCAGTTTAGAGCACGCAGACCATCTCATCCGCCCAGAACAGCTTAGAGTACTACCCTCAACTTACGGAGATTAAACAACTCAGTGAGGTCAACCATCTTAGGACAGTAACCGGCTTAGGACAGTAAACCAGCTAGGAACGGTAGACCAGCTTAGCGCAGTAACCAGCTCGGGGCGATAAACCAGCTTAGAGCAGTAAACCAGCTTAGGACGGTCAACTAGCTGGGGATGGTCAAACCAGCTACGAAGGGTCAAACCAGCTCGGGATGGTCAAACCAACTGGTTCTTAAAATTCATTTTATGCATGTTAATTTTATGGATTTGTATTTTAAGGAGGTGTATTTTAGGGATGTGCATTTTTGGGAGGTGGAGGTTGTTTTACAATGGTCTTTTATGGATTGTGGTGCCCTCGAGGATGTTTTATACTGCTACTTTGGTTTTAAGGTTTTTTGGGTACTATTTTCTGTCTGCTCTATAATCATATATTAATTTGTTCATTTTAGGTATGTTAATTTTATGGATTTGTATTTTAAGGAGGTTTATTTTAGGATGTGCATTTTTGGGAGGGATGGTCAAACCATCTCGGGATGGTCAAACCAGCTCGGGGAAAGTCAAACCCATTGGGGAAGGTCAAAACAGCTTGGGACTGTCAACAAAGTTTACGGCTCAATAGAAAGCAGTTTGGGGCTCGAGAAGGAGACAATTTACTCAAAAAGGATAGAACAACTTCCGACTCATGGACATACGAACCCAGACTACGGAACATAGCTTACGCTCAAAAGAAGAACAACTTAGGGTACTCAGAATACAAAAATGAAAGTTCCGGCTCAAGCAGTGGGAACAGGTTATGAACCAGAATCGCAGAACCGGTTTACGACTCAACAGCGCTCAGACCATGCTCTAACCCGCGCCCTCGCTCAGCTTCAACCTCAACAGTCAAAACTCTCGGCTCTAAATCCCTAGGCAGCCTTGTCAGGTTTTTGAAAAAGGGAATTTACGTCACAACATCCTCGAATTACAGTCTCAAAAAATCAACAACTAAGAAGAAGAAGATGAATCAAAACTCAAGCATACAGTAATATGAATGATTTGTCCAGTCAAGGGATATTTTGTACTTGCCTCGAATAGCGGAACTTACGACTGGCGTCACGAAGCTGGACGGAAGGAGAGACATCGAGAACGCCATTGGTCTTTGCTCCGAAAAGTCGCAGCTGACGGGAAAGGGAAAGGGAAAGGGACGGCGCTTAAGGGGAGAAATCTAGAGCTGGGTGTTTTATTTTCTGAAATAACGTGTGTGTGTGTGTGTGTGTGTATAACTGACCACGTTTTGTTAAGCAAGAGAAGGAGTTTTAGATTTGTGAAAATCTGGCTATATTTGTTACTCAAAATCGTTATCTCCTCCCTTTTTAAATTTCGAAAATTTAGATAAAATATTTTGGTAGAGATTGGGGAATAGGACTTGGTTTTTTTTAAAAACAAGTGAGCCTTTTAAAATTTTAATAAAATGAAAAACCTTTTCCAAGCTTAGGGAATAGCCTCAAAATAATTTTATAAAAATTCATCTTTACTTCGGTGTTCCCATCGTTTCCATCCCGGCTTCGTAGCACATGTACTAAAATTCTAAAAAAACAAGTACTCATCATAAAATAAGTTAAATAACTAAGATGGCATAATTAATATAACTATAAAATAGGAGAAAATAATACTACGGCTAAGGCATGCGTAATCCTAAATAGAGGGAAATTTCTAGGCGTTACAATAACAGAATATCAACTGTGCACCACCAGCAGACGTCGTCGTGATGCTTGAAGATCAACGAAGAAGATGACAGTGTGTAACATTAATTGAGATAATACACTGTATTATAGAATTTCTCACGTACACATTCACTCACAAATATGATAGCTGAGCGAAACAGAGTAGAGTTAATGTAAATTCAAATCATATCAATTATGTCTTGGCACGAAGCATAAAACTTAGTGTCCAGTTTGGAGTCTAGGAGTTCAGTTCAGGTGCAGCCTGACTGAGTAGATTTGTACAACTCGTTGTATAAATCAAATTCTCCTAGTGAATCCTTTCAGTTTGAAAGAATGAGAGATGTAGAAGGTGTTGCTTTCAAACTCCCATAAACAAATCTTCTGCGTACTGATTTATTGCTTTCTTGCATTAATGAATTAGAACTTGATTTGTAAGTTCAATTTCCAGGGAACACTTCGGGTTATTACCACATGGTTTTTCCAGATCAGACTCGATTTGCTCTTGGGGCAAAAACCTTTCAAGAACATGTAGCTATTGCACCTTCAGACTGGTTCTGATCGCACACGGCACCACTTTCTCTTATCTATGTCATTATGTGTTGTGTCTTTAAATTAGCTTTTATCGCATCACTTCGCTCCGTGTTGTCTTTTGTTTAAAAATGGTTTTAAGAGGGTGATTTGATCCGATCTGGTCCAAATTTTCCAATAAGTGATATCATAGCTTTTGTGATCTGATATCCGACCCTAAAATTTTCAATAGTGATGTTTGTTATACCTGCATCGAACATATCATAGGACCTTTTTATCCACCAACAACCATTTTTTTTAAATAAAACATTGGATTTATTGTAGCCAAGATCCTATGTAGATATATGGGAATTTCCAGCTATTCGGTTGACCATCATACATGCTTCGTGCCTGCTGGGTGAGCCCACCAGGTACCACGAAATATAACTAAAATTGGCTAAGCTCACTTAACCAGTCTATCCTGACAACTAGGTGGATTGGATTAACGATTTCTTAACCTATCCCGTCACTCATATGGTGTGCCAGGCCCGGGCTAACCTACTAGCTCGTTTTGACAGCTCAACTATTGAGTCTTTTCAATATTTTGAAAATATAATAAAGATAACAGAAATTTTTAGAGTTAGTTATATTGAAGACTAAAAATTAGAAAAACATATTTTGAGGACCACGAACAGTTTCAATCTTTTCAAAGTCAAATCTGAATTATGATACGGCAGTAATGAGGGTTTTATTATCCATCTTTATGTTGGAAGCAATGATTAGGTAATAATATAGACATTAGGGTATGGAAAGTAGTGATGGCTCTTATATGCTGGATATAAATTTTGTTGAATTCAGAGTTTGAACAACGTGCTAGTACCCTAGCTAGATGTTGCAGACATTAAATAAATTATTGTATCAGGTTACATAAATAATTTAACTCTATATTTAAATATTACGTTATTTTTAAATAAATATAGAGTTTATTTAATTTGCATAAATAACAATTCAGATCTTCATTTTGATAAATATAAAACATGTTGTTATGTTTCTAACGATTTAATCAAGTGCGTAGGTCTAAGCTGAAGAAGATCAGACGTGAGCTGAAGAAGCGCGCTGTAGCAGATAAGCTGCGAGATGAAGAAACGCACTATAGCAGATCGAAGCAAGGTGAAGCAGATAGTACACGAGCTGACAGCGACGAACTGAGTGCTATTGAGAAGATGTCCAAGCTGGAATAGTAGGGGACGCCCAAACTGGTATAGCAAACGACATCCAAGCTGATCCAGTTTAGAGCAAAGATCAGCACAGAAAAACCAGTTCAGAGCAGGTATCAACTCAGGAGAACAGCGTCCAGTTCAGAGATCAAGTGTAGATCAGTTTAGCATAGATGGAGCTTTGAGTTTTAGCAGTTAAGATCAGCTCAGAGAAGAATCGGTTCAGATCTTCAGTTTAGATGAGAACAGTTTAGAATCAGCTCAGGACAGAACAGATCAGAATCAGTTCAGATTAGAAGCGCAGAAAGAATCAGATCAGCTCAGAACTTAGAACAGATCAGATGGGGAGATCAGCTCAGACAAAATCAGCGTGATTTATATATCAGTTCAGTGTGAATAGATTAGAGCAGAATCCGCTTAAAACAGCTAAGAACGCCAAAGCTAGAACAATACATAACAGAGAGAAAATATCAGCTTAGAGCTTAACATAACAGACTCAGCTCAGGGCCGAACAAAACAAAACATCACAAATAGAATCAGCAGACAGTCGATCAGTTTAGAGCAGATTAGAGCAGATGATGAACAAGAACAGCTTAGAAAAGAAGCACAGAAACAGCTCAAGAGCCGAAAGACTCAGATTAGAACAGATCAGCTCAGAGCATATTAGAGAAGAGCAGATCAGATCAGGAGCTTCGTGAAAGATCAGCTCAGACGAATTAGTTTGTACAAGCTTTTTTTTCAGAATACTAGAAGAGAAACTAATTTTTGTGATCGAGATAGAGCTCAAAGTCAACAAAGACTGCAACACATTAAATGACGATAGAGCTCAAAGTCTACAAAGCCTACTTACGCATTAAATGATAAAGGACACAAGATACAATTATGTCGAAACTATACAGAAGCCTTTTCAACGGCTAGGAACTTGTGTCCAACAGATACATTCGCACAGAGGCTATAAACATCATGAAGAAGATGATGTTAGAGTAGATGCCCAACTAGCCAACTTGTGGTGTGTGGGTTTATAGACTCTTGTATATGACAATCTTTATATATGATATTTGTATTTATTTATGCGTTCTTTACTTTCATTGTGTTGTATGATGATTAACAATTGCGTTGAGTAAAGACCTAGAATGCGCTATAGTGTATGTTAGATGTGATAGTGGGTATGACGGCTATCATGAAACACATCTAATAGTCACTGTGTATTCTGAATTAGTTCCTAGTCGATTGGGCCGTCAAAATGAGGATAAGGCCGCCCGAGCTCGAGACTAGTATCTGCGATGCGAAGTACCATGTTTCATTGGTAGGGAACATTGTGATGTTCTGAGCATGCAGATAGATAGTGACCTGGTGATCTATAGAACTACCCTCGTTCGGACTTTTCAAGTGGTTACCATTTGTCGAGTGGATAAGTCCGAGGTCTTGGTTGTACTGATTAGTCCTCACGACTCGAAACGTCATTGAGACTCTACATGATAGGCGTCTCACTTTGACCCGTTTGTCGACTCACTTGGGGTCATTAGGTGGCGGGATTGGGTGAGACCCCGATGCATGTAGGAGTCGATGCATCGTTGTCGAGGATTCACCGCTCGCAGACATGCGTGGATATCCTATGCTATCTGAGTGGATAATAGTGTATAAATCTCTGGCCAGAGTACTAGAAGTGTTTTAGGTAAATGGATTTACCTAGTTACACTCGTGATGTCACGATTCGATCTCCAAGATGTATGCATAGCTATCATATCTTTAGCGACTCTCGATTTACCAATGGTCGTTGATCTGATCGGGATATATGGATTGAAAGGACCGTACTGTACGCTAACCACGACCAACTGGTTCTTGCAGGCACTATCAGTGATACCTAGGGGATCATGGGGCGATGTTGCTAGACGCTCTTACCATGATCCAATGGGCAAGTCCGGAATTGTGATTCCGGAGACACAATGGTTCTGGGCCCATGGCTAGCTGTATCCCTGAACCATTGAGGGTCACACAAGTACTGGATTCGAGATTCCCGCACGGATACTGAGCTCAATGTGTTGATCATAGGAGGAGGATTTTAGTAGGGGTGTCAATTCGGGTGGGTCGGGTGGGTTCGGGTCGGGTGGGGGTGAAAGTAAAAAAAAAATTCCCAACCCGAACCCGAATCAACCCGAAATGGCTCAACCCGAACCTGATTTTTTTCGGGTGGGTTCGGGTTGGGTTATCGGGTTGGAGTGTATTTTAGTGTTAATTTGGGTTGATCGGGTGGGTTCGGGTCGGGTTGAATAAATTTTTTAAAAAAAACTCCAACCCAAACCCAACCCGAACCCGAACCAACCCGAAATGGCTCAACCCGAACGTAGTTTTTTTCGGGTGGGTTCGGGTTGGGTTAGAATTTGACACCCCTAGATTTTAGGGAGTGCGACTTCCTGAAAGTCAACAGGGGTCAAATCGTGATTTCCTGCTATTGAGGGGCAAAACGGTCATTTAGCATATTTAGGGTTAGATGATCTGAAAAATTGTTTTTCATATCATAATATTCAGTTTTGGAAACTGAGTCGATCGGTCCGATCGGATCGGCGATCGGAGTTACGATGAAGTCACAGCGATGGATATTGTCATTTGGACGCGGGCCCGTTGGGCCGGTCCAAGTCCATTGCTAGTCTATTTAATTATACTTAAGGGCTTTATTGTAACTAAGTAATTCAGATTACACACAATTAACCCTAGTCTCCATCACCAAATAGCCGCCGCCCCCTCCTCCACAAAACATCACGCACGGTCGCCGCTTGTCGCCGCCGCCGCCGCCTCCTTCGCCGGAATTTGTTCCGACCAACTGATCGAGGAGAATCCGTCCGTGATGATCTCATCAGGCCTTCTAGTGCAGGCTGACGAAGGAGTCTCCCTTCCGGTCGTGGACCTGATTGACGAATCTACAGCCGTCTACCGTGAAGAGCCGGTCTTCTTGTAATTCCGGTTGGAGCCAGGCGCAAGTCTCCAGCAAGGTAACTATCTAAACGCCCTATGAATGGTTCATAGTTTGCAGTAGTTTTGAATTGTATTGAACGTTTCCCGGCCTAATTTTATTCTTCCGCTGCCTCGCCGGGATACGTGATCCGGATCCGCCACGGTTTCCCAACAGTGGTATCAGAGCCAAAGCTCGGATCCTTCAATACAATCGTTGCCTTATTGTATCTAATCTTGAAATTTTCAGATCGAACAAAAACAAAATTTGAAGCATGGCCGCCGGCCGCCGCCGTGTGCGGCGGCCCCTCCCCTCCACCGCACGCATATGCGCGCGCGGCGCATGCGCGCTGGCCGCGCAATGGCGTGCGCATATCAGCGCACCAGCCTGCGCAATTGTTGCGCAATGGCCGAGATTGGCCGCGCAAAATGTTGCGCACAGGCCGGCCGATGGGCGGGGACGTGCGGCCTAGCGGCGCACGATGTACATCGCAATTTGTTGCGCGTTGGGCTGGGCGCATCGCGCGCCACACCGCCGCGCACGTCGCGGCCAAGCATGCGGCCGAGCGTCGCATGTTGTGTGGTGGCGGCCGCCGCCGCCGTCCGATGTGTTTCCGGCATCACTGCGATGGCTATTTTGCTTCTAGGTTTAGTTCGGGCATGTCCCGGGCAGCCCGTGAAGTTTTCGGACCGATATTCTATATCGGGCCAATTTTGGGTCGATTTTGAAATTTTGAGATTTTTGGGCCCAAAATTGTTTTAGGCCCAATTTGATGCAATTAAAATAGCAAAATATGATTTTAACTGTAAAATATGATTTTATAATTAAGTATGATTTTGTTGATTAAAATTTGATTTTATCGACAAAATGCGATTTTATTGTAAAATACGATTTTATGATTAAAATATGATTTTGCGATAAATAATTTGATTATTTAATTTATGCATATTAATTAGATTGATTGCATGATTGGGATGATCAAGATCCGTGCCCAATGTGTTAGGTGTATGCGATAGGTTTTTATGATTTCGGTTTGTAAATATTGTTGATTATCATTATTTAAAGTGGGTCTGTTTGTGGCCCGTTTCCACCCCTTAAAATGTATCCCTCATGTGTCATGGAAATTTAATGTAAATTACTAGACTTAGTGGGAGGACATTTGAAGATGGTGGCCCGATGACGATCAAAGATATTGAAGACCGAAGATCTGTAAAACCGGAAGCCAATGTAATAGGATTGCATTGCATACTGCATTTCACCTAGGATTGGACCCAGGTCCGTGATTGGCAACCACGGACCGCATAGCTCTCGCGATCGATCATCCCAATGTTTATGTGATATATAGTTAGTTGAATCCGCATGTTTTAAATATGATTTAAAATATATTGCATGAAACCAAAGTTTTCGAAACTACCTTTTGGGGGTCATGGTTGGCTGATATTATTCGGGACCATGATCGCTTGATTGAGCTCCGTGTACCCACTAAGGAAACTTGCTTTCTCGATTTCATTAGAAGGTGGTGAAATCGTTAAAATAGTGGGAGGGTAATTCATGTAACTAAACGGCCATGTTTTATGTCTTAGCATATATCTTATATAGTTAGTGATGTATGTCTGCTTTTCCTTTTCAGTATTACTGCATTGTAAAATGGTTTCGATGAAAAACCCGCTCGCTGCTATACTTGATAGCAACAAGTTCACCGGTCTGAACTACCAAGACTGGCTCCGCAACCTCAACATTGTGTTGGCTTCGGAGAAGCTCCTCTATACGATAGACAAGAGCCCTCCGGAGGAAACCCCTGCCGATATCAGCCCTGAGGAGCTGATTTCGCTTAAACAATGGCGGGACGAAGAGCTTAAGACTCGATGCTATGTGATGGCATCGATGTCGAACGAAATGCAACGGCGCTTTGAGAAGACGAAGTATGCTGCTGACATACTTTTTCATCTCAAAGAACTGTACGGGGAGAACTCTCGACATGAGAGGTTCACGACTGTCAAGGAGCTTATGACGAGCCGCATGCGCGATGGGACTTCGGTCCGCGAGCATGGGGTTCGTATGATTGGGCTCGTTGAAAAGCTGTCGGGCCTTGATATCACACTTCCACACGAGCTGTCGGTGGATGTGCTTCTCCTCTCACTGCCTGCTGCATTCGACCCCTTTGTGATCAACTTCAACATGAACAAGCTGGAAGCCACCCTTGAAGAGGTGGTTAACATGCTTGTAGTGTTCTAAGGAACCATAAAGAAGGACAAGCCCGTCCTCCTCACGGGCTCTTCTTCCTCTGCGAAGAAGGGGCCCAGACGCAAGGAAAAGAAGCGTTCTGCCCCTGCGAAGGAGGAAAAGCCCACCAAGAAGCCAAAGACAAAGGCTTCCAAACCAAATAAGAGCGAGGATGTTTGCCACCACTGCCACAAGCCTGAGCATTGGAGGAGGAACTGGAAGGAGTACCTCGAGCAGTTGCGAACTGCGAAAAGGTATGTTCTATATCGAAATAAATATGTCTCTTAATTCGACTTCTTGGGTACTTGATACCGGATGTGGATCTCATATCTGCAATGATTTGCAGGTGATGACAAGAAGCCGACGTCTTAGAGAGGGTGAGACCCACTTGAGACTTGGCAATGGAGCAAAAGTTGCTGCAGTAGCTATAGGAGATGTTTATTTATTTCTGTCTTCTGATTTTAAGTTATTATTGAGAAACGTTTT
>KQ999418.1:206497-246872 GCA_001598015.1 Dorcoceras hygrometricum | reverse complement strand
GCGAAAACGATTTGTACACCTTAAAATTAAAAGACGTTCCAACTCACGATGTCGAAGCACATACAACAACGATTAAAAGGAAACACGATAACTTGAACCCAGCACAACTTTGGCACGCTAGGCTAGGTCATATTTCTCTAAGTAGGATGAACAAGTTAGTTAGGAGTGACATGTTTGACCTGTCAGACATTAACTCCCTACCGACTTGTGAATCTTGTCTTAAGGGAAAGATGACTAATCAACCCTTCAAGGACAAGGGTGAGCGTGCTCAAGGCCTATTGGATTTGATCCATACTGATGTGTGCGGCCCGTTTAGTATTGGTACTAAATACGGTCACACATACTTCATCACCTTTACCGACGATCACTCTAGGTATGGGTACTTGTACTTGATGAAGCACAAGTCCGAATCCTTTGAAAGGTTCAAAGAATTCAAGGCTGAAGTAGAAAAACAATTAGGCAAAAGCATTAAAGCACTTCGATCCGATCGAGGTGGTGAATACTTGAGTGCTGAGTTTCAAGACAATCTGAAAGAGAATGAGATTCTCGCACAGTGGACCCCTCCGGCCACACCACAGCTCAATGGTGTAGCGGAGCGTCGTAGTCGGACCTTGTTGGACATGGTTCGATCTATGATGAGCTTCACTGAACTTCCTACCTCGTTTTGGGGCTATGCGCTCGAAACGGCGGTAATGTTGTTGAAAAATGTCCACACCAAGGCAGTGGATAAGACTCCATATGAGATATGGATGGGCAAACCACCCAAGTACTCATACATGAGGATTTGGGGATGTCCTGCTTATGTGAAGCAGACAGTGGGAGATAAGCTGGATATGAGATCCTTCTTATGCTACTTCATTGGGTATCCAAAGAATTCCATTGGATACTACTTCTACTATCCCAGTGAAACAAAAGTGTTTGTTTCTAGAAATGCCACCTTTATGGAAAGGGAATTTCTACTCGATAGAAAGGGAAAATAGTAGAACTCGAAGAGGTTCGAGATCCAATCGAAGTACCAGGTGAGTCTCTCGCACCTCCAGAGCCGGTACCAGAATGGTCGCACCTAGGAGATCCGAAAGGGTTCCTAGGGCTCCTGAGAGATATGGTTTTCTCCTTGAAGATGATCAAGGTGATCAAGTTGTTGGATCTGATCCAAGAACTTTCAAGGAGGTAATTTCCGAGGCAGATTCTAATTTGTGGCTTGAAGCAATGCAATCTGAGTTAGACTCGATGCATGCTAACCAAGTTTGGACTCTTGTTAATCCTCCCGAAGGAATTGTTCCTATTGGGTGCAAATGGGTATACAATAGGAAACTTGGGCCTGATGGTAAGGTAATGACCTACAAGGCACGACTGGTCGCGAAAGGTTACACTCAAAGGCAAGGTGTTGACTATGATAAAACCTTCTCGCCAGTCGCAATGTTCAAGTCGATTAGAATCTTATTAGCCATAGCCGCATGGTACGACTATGAGATATGGCAAATGGATGTGAAAACTGCGTTCCTTAATGGAAACATTAGGGAAGAGATCTATATGACGTAGCCTGAGGGTTTCACATCTGTGGGAAGTGAGCATAAGGTATGCAAACTTCAGATATCGATCTACGGTCTCAAACAAGCATCGAGAAGTTGGAACCTGAGATTCGATGAAACAATTAAGGAATTTGGTTTCATCAAAAATCCCGAGGAGCCATGTGTATATAAGAAGGTAGTTAAAATCACTGTGACATTCCTAGTACTTTATGTTGATGACATTCTACTCATTGGGAATGATGTAGGAATGCTGCAATCAACTAAAGTATGGTTGTCTAGTAGATTCTCGATGAAGGATATGGGCATTGGGAATGATGTAGGAATGCTGCAATCAACTAAAGTATGGTTGTCTAGTAGATTCTCGATGAAGGATATGGGTGAAGCATCCTATATTCTTGGAATACAGATCTATCGGGATAGGTCGAAACGGATGCTCGGACTCACCCAAGCTACCTACATCGATACCATACTTAAGCGGTTCTCTATGGAAGAGTCCAAGAGAGGACACCTACCTATGTGCCACGGGGTCACTCTATCTAAGTCTATGTGTCCGAAGACTGATGAGGAGATAGAGAGTATGACACGTGTGCCATATGCCTCGGAAATAGGTAGTATTATGTATGACATGATCTCGACTAGACCGGATGTCGCATATGCTCTGAGTGTCACGAGCCGCTACCAGGCCAACCCTGGCCAATTGCATTGGAAGGCTGTGAAGGATATTCTTAAGTACTTGCGAAGGACTAAGAATATGTTCATGGTCTATGGGGGTGGTGAACTGAAACTGAAAGGCTACACTGATTCTAGCTTCCAGTGTGACGTGGATGATTCGAAGTCAACCTCTGGATTTGTATTCATGCTCAATGGTGGTGCTGTCTCTTGGAAGAGTTCCAAGCAAGACACCATCACGGATTCAACAACTGAGGCTGAGTACATCGCAGCATCAGCTGCTGCTAAGGAGGCGGTTTAGATAAGGAATTTCGTCCAAGAGTTGGGCGTCATTCCTAATGGAGTTGGTCCAGTCCCGGTGTACTGCGACAACACGGGTGCCGTTGCGCAAGCAAAGGAGCCTAGGTCTCACCAAAGATCCAAACACATACTGAGGAAATACCACATAATCCGGGATATTGTGGCTAGAGGTGACATAGCAGTTGAGAGAGTCGCCTCTGCGGACAACGTTGCTGATCCACTTACGAAGCCCTTGCCAGGACCGTTGTTTGAAAAACATCGCGAAACAATGGGACTACGTTTGATGAGTAGTTGGCTTAGGGCAAGTTGGAGATTGTTAGAGTAGATGCCCAACTAGCCAACTTGTGGCGTGTGGGTTTATAGACTCTTGTATATGACAATCTTTATATATGATATTTGCATTTATTTATGGCGTTCTTTACTTTCATTGTGTTGTATGATGATTAACAATTGCGTTGAGTAAAGACCTAAAATGCGCTATAGTGTATGTTAGATGTGATAGTGGGTATGACGGCTATCATGAAACACATCTAATAGTCACTGTGTATTCTGAATTAGTTCCTAGTCGATTGGGCCGTCAAAATGAGGATAAGGCCGCCCGATGCCAGAGTACTAGAAGTGTTTTAGGTAAATGGGTTTACCTAGTTACACTCGCGATGTCACTATTCGATCTCCAAGATGTATGCATAGCTATTGGGTCTTTAGCGACTCTCGATTGTCGTTGATCTGATCGGGATATATGGGTTGAAAGGACCGTACTGTACGCTAACCACGACCAACTGGTTCTTGCAGGCACTATCAGTGATACCTAGGGGATCATGGGGTGATGTTGCTAGACGCTCTTACCATGATCCAATGGGCAAGTCCGGAATTGTGATTCCGGAGCCACAATGGTTGTGGGCCCACGGCTAGCTGTATCCCTGAACCATTGAGGGTCACACAAGTACTGGATTCAAGATTCCCGCACGGATACTGAGCTCAATGTGTTGAGCATAGGAGGAGGATTTTAGGGAGTGCGACTTCCTGAAAGTAAATAGGGGTCAAATCGTGATTTCCTGCTGTTGAGGGGCAAAACGGTCATTTTGCATATTTAGGGTTAGATGATCTGAAAATTTTTTTTTCATATCATAATATTCAGTTTTGGAAACTGAGTCGATCGGTCCGATCGGATCGGCGATCGGAGTTACGATGAAGTCACAACGATGGATATCGTCATTTGGACCCGGGCCCGTTGGGCCGGTCCAAGTCCATTGCTAGTCTATTTAATTAGACTTAAGGGCTTTATTGTAACTAAGTAATTCAGATTACACACAATTAACCCTAGTCTCCATCACCAAAAAGCCGCCGCCCCCTCCTCCACAAAACCTCACGCACGGCCGCCGCTTGTCGCCGCCTCCCTCGCCGGAATTTGTTTCGGCCAACTGCTCGAGGAGAATCCGTCCACGCTGATCTCGTCAGGCCTTCTAGTGCAGGCTGACGAAGGAGTCTCCCTTTCGGTCGTGGACCTGATTGACGAATCTACAGCCGCCTACCGTGAAGAGCCGGTCTTCTTGTAATTTCGGTTGGAGCCAGGCGCAAGTCACCAGCAAGGTAACTATCTAAACGCCCTGTGAATGGTTCATAGTTTGCAGTAGTTTTGAATTGTATTGAACGTTTCCCGGCCTAATTTTATTCTTCTGCTGCCTCTCCGGGAGACGGGATCCGGATCCGCCACGGTTCCCCAACAGATGAACGGACTAGTGCAAAAAAGAGAGATGCACGAAAGAAAACAGAGAGCAAAGTGCATGTGCAATAGTCGAGAGCTTATACACTCAAGTGTCAGTTGATGTACAAGCTGAGCTAGTGCCTAGGTGTGAGCTGGTGCACAGGCCGAGAGTTTAAACGTAGAATCTATAGTCGACTGCACAATTTGGAAAGAAGATAAAGATATCAGCTTTTGAAGAAGCACTTCCCAGTGTGTGAGAAAACACAAGAGAGAGTGAGCTTACACTATAATATTCTCACACATAGATTCACTCACATATATCGAAAGATGATCTGAATATAATAGATGAGTAAATCACAAACAAACACAAATCATTGTAGTCTTTAGAACAGAGACGTTAAATATTTTCTTGTTGATTAAGACACATAGCCTGCGAGCTGATGTGCAGCAGAGTGTTTAAGAGTCTCAGCTTTGGGCAGTGGGTAAGTCCCAGCTGAGGTGGGTCTGTACAGATTGCAAGATCAAAGTCTTCTAGTGAATCCTTCCAGAAATGGAAGAATGGGAGACGTAGGAGATTGAGCTCCAAACTTCGAGAAACAAATTTGCAGCATACTCATTTTTATTACTTTCTGCATTCACGCATACATGTTTTAAAACCAGCTTTTAGATGTCAATTTTCAGAGAATATATCGGGTTTCTTTCCGCATGATTTTTAATCATATCTGATCTAATTCTCATTGCTAAAATCTTTCAAGAACCAGAGCTATTGCAGCTCGTATTTTTACTCATTCAGATCACGCTCAGCTCTGCTCCGTGCTGATTCAACTTTGGTGCGATATGTCCCCCCCCCCCAACTCCTTGTTGTTTCTTTTAAACCATTTTTAAATTACGGAATATGCATTTTCGATCCATGAATTGGTGTCTGAGCTGTGTGAGAGCTCGTGGTACCAGTTCCCGGACCCCCTTCAGTGCATATATAAAAAATGATGATATAAGCACATGTTAATTATAAAAACACGCAATACGTACAGAATGATATGGATTCTTAGTGCATATATTGGCCATACACATGTATTTCAGAGATATATTATTCAATTATGCATGTACATGTATTATATTGTCACGTCGTGCTTGTACGTACTCACGGTATAATCTTATTCAAACAAAAACATAGATATCATGAAGGTATAATCATATAATTTACCATTTCCAATACATATAGTTATATTTTGGGGCAAAATAAAGGATATTCCCCATGCATGAATGGAGAGAACAATAAGAATAAAGAATGAAATGAGGAGGTACACATACTATCAAGTGGCCGAGATCCCCATGCATGAATGGAGCTCCGTGTCTTGCCTGTCCAAGAACCTATTGATCTGATACCATCAAAATGTCACACCCTGCTTGTACATACTTATGGCATCATCTTACAAAGTAAAAACATACATATCATTGAGGTGTAATCATATAATTCTAACCATTTTCAATAACCTAGTTATATTTAGGGCAAATAAATGGGATCCTTACAACAAAGAAAGTTGAAGATACAATAATATCTTTTCAACATAAATAGTAAGTCAAAACAAATTTCAACCATTACAATAATATATATCCATGACACATATATAGTCGTTGAAATTTGTTTCTTTTTTCTTTCCCAAACATATATATACACAAATATCAACATAACCGTCATCGGAAGCCATTGGAGTATTGTCCAGGTTCTTGTGAGGTAAGACACTTGACTTACATCCACTAGTGAACCGGCGTCCTACTTCGTCTTTTTATGACCTGATGAGCAACACATGGGCTATATGAGAAGAAAACTCAGCATGTCTGGTTATATATAACGATATGATAGAACAATATACTTAACAATATCGTGACTTTAGAAAATGTAAAAATCGTTGTTGTTTCAACCTATAACAACGGACAAAATCCATTCAAAATCCATTTTAATTGTTAAAAAAATAAGTAAGTTAAACCGTTGTCATATGTGAATTTAAACACGATTTTTTTTATTATCCGACAATGGTTTTTAAGAAACCGTTGTTATATCAATACGCGCTCAATAATACAAATTTGTAGTCTATTAATAACAAGAACACGAATTAAAAATTATTAATTTATATATATACAACACAACAAAAAAATGATAAAATTCTATCTAATTGGACCAGATTATGGAAAATTACAATGTTAATACCACAAAATAATCTGTTTTGTCCTGTAAAAAATTAATTACACTTCCCAGCAAGCTTCCTACAAAAAAAGGACAAATGATAAACTGCTGGAATTAAAAATACCATTACAATAAAAATTGACAGCAAGTTTCTACAAATAGATTTACTTTCAGAATATATAAATACTTCTCATGAACTTCACAAACAAGTGCTTCACACATCTGATAGAAACAACGGCCTTCATAGTTTTGCACTTTGAACGATAAATGATGACGGCAATTGCCTATATTCCGTATCATGGATAAAAGTTGTACACAGGCAATTTACCATCGAGTGGTTACTGAGCCTTAGAGACAATACTAATGCAGAAATCAGTCAACAAATACAAGTATCCAAATACAAACATAATATGCAAGTAACCACATAAAACATCAGCACGCATACACACTGCTCAGCATACCAGCACGCATACAGATACATCCATGCCTATCTCAAATTTATAAATATAAGCTCACATCCGTACCTTAACTCCTGCGCAATAAATACCTCAAACAGATCGCACGAGAAGAACAAAACATCAACAACTCGCGCTATACATCTACTTCTCCTCCAGCTCTCGTGGAGAACTCGACAGAGAGACGCTCGAACAACCACAAAGCTACAACCTGCTCAACCATACGACATCAGCTCGGGGACAAATTACGACAGAACAGAACTGGGAACTACCAGCTCAGCCCAACTCGAACCTACACCTCCTAATACGATAAATGGCTCTAAAGGAAGCACAGAACAAGAACTAAAACTTACTCGAAGGTGATACCAGAGCTGAAGAACCACCGGAAATCACGAAAGTCGGTACGCCTTGACTACGTCGCGCTCACTCTTCCAGCCAACCAATGGCTCCAAAGCCGGTATGGAAAGAAAGATCTTGAGAAGTGGAACTCAACGCTACCCGCCTTGCTCCAAGTTGAGACGTCTACCGCTAGTAATCGGAGAAGATACGGTTCGGTGAACAGTAAGGGTTTTGGGACAGGGTAAGGTTTGCTCGACAAAGAAAATAAGCTAAGTGTTGGGAGTGAATTAGACGTGCACACGGTCAAAATTAATATATATACTTAAATCCCGCGTTCTGATCTACGCTTGCTACTCAGATCACTCTCACACATATTACACTCTCAGGGCAGTTTACACCCTCACTGCCCAGCTCACGCTCGCCAAACAGTTTGCACTCACATATCAGCTTGCGCACTCAGCTCAGCTCGCACAGCATCAGCTTGCAGCACAGGCCAGATCACGTAGCATCAGCTCTCACCAAACAGTTCACACTCTCATATCAGCTCGCACAGCATCAGATCGTAGCACGGGCCAGATCACACACTGGATAGTTTACGCGTACTGACATATCAGCTCGCGCAACATCAGCTCGCGCCAAACAGTTCGCACTCACATATCAGCTTGCGCAACAACAGATCGCAGCACAGGACAGATCATGCACTGGCTAGTTTACACGTACTGATATATCAACTCTTTCAATGTCAGCTCTCACCAAACAGTTCGCACTAACATATCAGCTCGTGCAGCATTAGCTCACAGCACAGGCCAGATCACGCACTGGCTAGTTTATGTGTACTGAGTAGTTCTCGTCAAAGCTGACTATCACGACTAACTCTTGCCAAAACTGAAACCACAAACAGCTCTGGACTGGCCTACACAGGACGCTACTACAAAGGACGCTATTACCAGCAAACAGCACTGACCTACACAGGACGCTAATACCAGCTTATGCCTAAACTGAAGACAGCAAGTAGCACTTGCCTACACAGGAAGCTACTACCAGTTTACGCCTAAGCTGATACAACTAAGAGACGCAGCACAACACTCACGATCTAAATATTCAGCTCATGGCACCCAGAACATCCCTAAGCTAAATCTAGCTAAGACTCCAGTTCGCATCAGCTACGCTACACAGCGCCTCCCAGAGCTGCTCAGTTCTAAGCTGTTTTCCCCAGAAACAGCTCGTGACAAAAACCATCGTAACACCCAACTATGTAGTTCAGCTCAAAATTGTTCCTCACATATCAGCTTACACTCCAGCTCCTAACAGCTTACGCTCATACAGCAAAATCCCCAAGTTGTTCACTACTACGCTGTTATCTCCAAAATAGCTTATGATTGGAAGACTTTCTCCACGCTCAACGAAGCAGTTCAGCTCAGAGTTGTTCCACACACCGATCAGATTGGGAACGGCACAAAAAACAGGAAACAAGAAATAAATTTTAAGATCGATGTGTATCACTAATTCATGTTGCTTATGTGTTTCTAAGCAAGTTTCTTCAAATTAGCGGCCATTAATTAACTATGCATCTCTAAATACACAAAGACCAGTCATGTGTGTTAAGAAAGAACCTTAAAGGCAAGAAATCGACAGGAAGCTTCAGCGAAGAAAGTACCTTAATGCTGACCAGTAGCTCTCCTCTTTCTCGAAGCTTCAGCCAAGAATTTCCAAAGTTAGGTAAACACAGCAGCTTCAATTCAAGGTTCAAAAACAAGAACAGACAAGAGAGTCGAAAGAGGGCTATGTTAGTGACCAATTAAACGAATCGAAGGAGAAAACTCAGGCACGATCTAAATAGGGGTAGGGCAAGGAATAAAGAGGAATATTAGGTAGAAATCTTGCAATGATTCTAATTTGGAATAAATTTCATGCTCAAACAACAACGTATTGAACGAAAATGTTGTCGTTGGCTTTAAAAACACGCTCAATTATGAAACCATTGTCGTTTCCCGACATTATTTTTAAAAACGCGCTCAATGACAATGGATTTAATAAAACCGTTGTCGTTGCACCAAAAACAATACCATAAGATATCGATTTTTTAATAACCGTTGTCGTTTTGGTAGACAACCGCTCATCAACAACGGATTTCAACAAAAAAGTTGTTATAAATTAAAAAAACAACGGTTTCGAATGAATCTGTTGTCTATTGCGCGTTGTTAAAGGACATTTTTGTAGTAGTGTGTGGACCGTATATGTCAGGCCTCGTGCTCTAAACAGAGTAAAATCATATAAACACATGCGGAAGCTATCAAAAAACGAGTAAAATTTTCGCTTTTGGCCTGACGGTTTAAAACAATGTAATTTAAAATAGAGCGATACTCAAAATATATCCCAGTTTAATAAAACAACCAACAATATAGCATACAACAACCAAAACATGTATCAGACTCCAACTACTGGATACAATAACGAAGCGCAGGGCATCCCCCTGGCTGACTGATACATATATATAAATATGTTATACGCAACTGAGACACGCTAACCACCTCCTGGGGCACCACCAGTTGGGTTAAAACCACGACCAACTGTAAAACCTGGGTTCCCTGAAAACAACACAAACAAGGAAACAAACCAAGGCCCAGAGGGACATGGGGTCAAACCCCAGTACGGAGAGCAACAGATATAGCTAAAAGAATGCATAAGATAAAACGCAGATGATATGCATGAGACACCGGATAACAACAGGAGGCTAGACCAACAAGGGAGCTAAGGAACTCAAGCACAGCTCCAAGAATCTGCAACAACAGTGGCCACGGGGTGTGTTCACATTGTGGTAATGAGCCACTCGCCGTGACACTACACCCGAATACCAGATGCATCAAACAACTCAACCTGCCGTTGCCTCGCCCATGAACTGTGGTAGTTAACCACTCGGCGCATGGTGGCTAACGATCCTAGCAGGAAGATGAGAGTGCGGTATTGCCGTTCACCCTCGCATTTTTGGTAAGAATCAACAACAGCAATACAAGATACGAAACAATGGCTGCAACCGAAATATAAATGCAATATGGGAAATGCGTGTATGCATAACATAGCATCTAAAATCAACAGCAATCACATATACACACAGCAACATCCATGTCAATGCACAAGCATCCATCTAGCATTCAATCTCACGCCAATTCCCAGCTACTTCAAGCTCAGATCCGTACCTTATACTTTTGTGCAACAATTACTACAAAACAGGCCCGAGAGATCTGGATAGCAACCTGCTAAATACACAACACACAGATCTCAAAAGCTGCACAGAAACTCACGGCCAATTACAGAAGCTCACGACTGGGAGCCACGCTCAACCAACGTAATTACTACCAAAACAACTTACTGGAAGCTTAAACCAAGGCTAGGAACAAGATCTCATCACAAGGGAACGAAGTTCTACCTGCACTACAAAACGCACAATCGGGCAGCAACTTCGCGTTCCTCAACTAGCCAACCACAGCCTCCAAAAGTGGTATGGAATGATAGAGCTTCGCAAGAGGAGTCCAACGCTACCTCGAACGTACCAAACAACGGCCGGAAACAATGGGAATTGCCGGAGGAAAGCTACGGTGAACAGTAACCTAGGGTTCGAAGCGAAGAACACAATCGGGTAAAATATTTCGCTAAGTATGTAATCTGGTGCTCGAAATCGAAGACCAAGTCTTCTTAAATACATCTCGCAAAAGCTGGTTAAATCATCCACCAACAAAACCAGCAGGCACCAACAAACAAATACAACCAGCAGATGCAAAGAAACCAACTGCTGAATTCTCAAACAACGCAAATCAAAACGATGTCGCAGCGACTTAACAAAACGACGTCGCGCCGCATAAGTCATCAAATCTGCCACCAGCTGGTCGCCTAAAACCATCGGCTGGTTCTCAAATCCAAAAGCTGGATTATCTAACACTCAAAATCTGACACCAGACGTTGCATCAAAACGCTGCGTTCCAACTTAATAAAACGGCGTCGCATATCCTACGTCATCCAGTCGCTAGCTCTCGTGCAATACCAGCTGTAAGCTACAGTAACCACCACCAGCTGCAGGCTACAGTAGCTAACAAATCTCTCGCAGCTGGACAACCAGTCGCAACATCCAAACGACGTCGCGCCAACTTATCGAAACGCTGTCGTTTTGCCCTTACGAACGAAAATAAAGCAACGACTGGATACAACACGCTACCGCTCTCACTTAACGCAACGCACCCAGATTTCACTAAAACGACGGCGTTAAGGAATCTCGCGCTACCAAAACGCTACGACTGGATTTCACCAATTCGACCAGCTTTCTCAATAAAACCAGCTTTTACCCAAAATCTCAAAAATACGAAGACTTCCAGAATTGTTCCAAATGCCATTTCAGACCCGAAAATGTAAACCAAACAGAGATCGGGACCATCAGAAATCTCTAAACACCGATACATCCCAACAATTAAATTTTGATTACAAATCCAGGTCTCACAGTATACCGCCCTGGGATTTGTGGACCATGTACCACCCTGGGAATTTGTGGACCATGTACCGCCCTGGGAATCAGTATTGGTCAATATCAGTTTGTATGGGACTTTTCCATACTTTCAAGTATTCAGCTCTCTTAGTAGTATTTTATACTTTTAGGTGTTCACCACTCTGTCGTTGCTTTTCATGCCATACAACATTTCATTTAAAACATCATAAAATCTGTTATGTTTTTGAACTATGAACGTGTTTCTGTTTTATAAACAGCATATCTAAGCCGGTAAAAGTTGAAGAACCAATGCATATTCAAGCTATTTATATATATCATAACCTGAAAATTCCTCTTCAATAGTAGCCACATATAACTTGAAATATGAAAAATCATTTCATTATCTGATAAAACATTAACATGCAGGGGCGGCCCATGAGTGGGCTGGCCTGGGCTTCAGTCCAGGCTGATATTATGGGTACAGTGATATATATTCTTGCTGTTAAATACCCCTGTTGGTAAGGATAGAAGCCCACCAAAGATCTCCAGTCCAGTCACTTTAGGCACCCATGTCTTCCCTCATGCTAACTGTTAAGTAACATGGGCATTTAATAAACTCAATCTCCAGTCCACCCTGCTACACGGGTCAATCTCCAGCCCACCCTGCTACACGGACCTAGTTTCGTCCATGTTAACATGACACTATATGTAGCTTTGATCAACGAAGGAGATATATATTCAAGATACATATATCATAAAACATAAAAATCATATTCAATTGGCTGATAAAACATGATATCCCCATGTGATATAGCAAGGAATAAGATAAACTTACCGTCCAACGGTAGGAACCAACATTTTGACTATCCTCTTAATTATGGGATGTGAAATTCATAGTAAACTTGATTTCTATCATCATTCCAAGTTATAATCATATTCTTAGACTAACTCATCATTTCAACCCAAATGCCCAGGTTTCAATAAAGAAATACATACCTAGGGTCAGCTCTTCACGTAAAAACGTGAGTTTACCTTCGATTCTAGGTAAGGATAGGCATTGTGGATCAAAAGTGGGCGTAAAACCGGAAGATATCGTCTTTTCTCTATGTTAGAAGCTTTAGGAAAAAGAAAGATGATGTTAGTTTGTGGAAGAGGTGAAGAATCAAGATTTTTTAATTTTCGATAGCGAGGCAATCAACGATATCTTTATATTCCTCAATCATCATTCATTATCAATCAACGATACTCCCGATTACATCATCAGTTATTCTAGTTAGCATATTCATTTTTTCTAGTTCATATTACGATAAAATGCTATAAATAATGATTCTATGCAATGTTACAATTGCACAATAACGTGATCTAACGATGAACATGGTTAACTAATATCTTAATCAAGAAAATAAGTAGTATAAATTCATAATACCGAATTAAAAAGGTGAACAATTCTTCCTATAGTTCATTCGTACGGACGACCGTGCATTACAATATAACGGCCGTAACTGATGACGTGTCAATTTCTACTGATAATTAAGAGCTAAAAATAATGAGTTGAACAAACTAAATGTGCCTAATTAGATCAACTAAACTACACATAGGTAGTTCAAATAGTACTCCTGTTCTTTCTCGACTTGACCATTTTGACGCTACTTCGAATAGTGTTATTCAATAGCTAATAGTTTCTACATGTTGAAGTATATACATCTAACTCACATTAAATACTTACCTATTAAAATTGAACGATTGGAATTTCTAAATTCGATTTAGTGATCTCCTTCTCTCGAAATCACTTGTAACATCCATTAATTCCACGTGTTTAAATCACACACCTAAACGCCACATTTTGAAACTAGCTAAATGGAATGGAACTTAAACAATAATTAAACTTTGGGACATAATCACTTTTGCTTTCCCAACTTTTCAATTTCTTTCCACCTCCACACCCCACAGCCCAAATAGTCCCTCAAGTGTCACTTTCTTACATATACTTCACACAAAGGGAACAACCATTCGCTTCATCTATACCTTTGTCTCTCTCTCTCTCTCTTATATCTCTCTTTCCCCCACTTCAAATCTCTGCAACTACTCCTCCCCATCCATCCTCCTGATCTCAAGCCCCATTTTCAAGATTCTTATTATTACATCTCCCGGAAATTCAGCTTCCCATATATCTTAACCTTATTCCCCTCGAAAAACCACTCTCCAATCCCACTCCACGATCACGAAAACTAAAGCCCACCAAGCTACAAAACTCGACGGGAACACCAAACAAGACCACATATCTACACTCCTGAGAAGATATACATAAGAGATCAAGAAAAAGAATCGAGTTTGATTCCTACTTTCCTGGAGATATATTTAGAAGAATTAATTAATTAACATGGAGCTATTTCCTGCCCAACCGGACCTTTCACTACAAATCAGCCCACCAAACAGCAAATCCTCTTCCAATTGGATCAGAAACGAAGATGAAATGGATTTGAGCTTCTGGAAAAGGGCTTTGGATTCAAGAAATCCCGTCTCTTCAATGGATACCCCCTCTTTCGACCTCTCACTTTCGAAACCCACGAAAGACACCGGATTTTCGACCCACCACCGCCATCTCCTCCACGGAGCCGCCGCCTCCACCGCCCACCTCCTCCACCAGAACCCCAATCCCAACATCTTCCAACAAGAACTCAACTTCTTGAGGCCTATCAGAGGGATCCCAGTATATCAAAACCCTCCCCAGGCCTTCCCATTTGCTCCCAATACTCATAATAATAACCACCACCAAAATATTAATCCTTGCTTGCAAGCTCACGGCCTAATGCGGTCGCGGTTCTTGTCGCGGTTTCCGGCCAAACGGAGCATGAGAGCGCCCCGGATGCGGTGGACTACCACCCTTCATGCCCGTTTTGTTCATGCTGTGGAGCTCTTAGGGGGCCATGAAAGTGAGCTAGCTTCATCACATACACCTCTTTTAATTCTACATTTGATTTTCAAATAAAAAACAGATATTCATTGTCTACATTTTTTATAGGGGCTACACCAAAATCAGTTCTTGAACTCATGGATGTCAAAGATCTGACCTTAGCACATGTTAAATCCCATTTACAGGTGAACTGATTAAATCCTTCGTTATGTGGCTTTTTATCAGTTCTATCTGCCCGAAATGCTCCAAAAAATTATAGAATTTACAAAGTTGAATAAAAATCATTCCTCCCACTGTAAATTCTGTCTCACCTTCACTTGAAATTTTTTTCCTTTTTTTTTGTTTCCTCATTATTCAGTATATATTGTAAAAAATGTTATCTGGGGTTTGTAAGCTGAAGAATATAAGTGCCTTTAAAATAGTTTGGATCTTTTAAATTGTATAATTATGCTGCATCACACACACGTACATACAAATAATAATCAAATTCCAATGCATTTCTCTCTTCTGCAAGTGGTCTCTCAAATCCTCAGCACTTCTTTTTCAGCTAGATCTGAAGGTTCTGCGAGTGTGAAGCAGTCTTTTTTGGCTTGGAACATGAATTACCCGTCATATAATATAGAAAAAACTTATACATATAGGTGTATGTATGTATAGGAGGAGTGAGAGAGAGGAGGATGACGAACAAGCCATTCTTGGAAAAAAAGAATAGAGAGAAAACATAGTATAAGACAAGGAAGAAGAAATCGAAAACAGTCCAAATATCACAGTTGAGTAGTAATATATTTCTCAAAAGATTTAAAACCTATTTTTCCTCAAGTGGCTACAAAGAAAAGAAAGTACAGAACGCTATCATGACACAATGATATCTGCACAAATTCTTGGGTTTAGAAAACCACGATTTACTAACCATGGTTAGCCCTCGAAAAATGGGCATGTGTATGTCCATGCATGTACATGTATGTATTTCTTTTTACATGCAAAATACCAACAAAAATAAAATTACTTCGCTATTTACTTGGATATAAACAGTAATTTTTCACTGTATAAATATTAGCGTTTGTAAAACAAATTACGGCAGCAAGTAAAATGTAATATATATTAGAGTTCCTTCAATTTTGTTTTTTACTGCACTATTTTTCTGATAGCTTTGGGCTTTACTTTCTTTCAACTTGCAGATGTATAGAACTGTGAAATCAACTGATAGAGCCGCAGCTACTTCAGGTTAGCCTCTGGCAATCTTTCTGTTTTAATTTGAAATCTTGTACTATAATGTATAAATATATTTAATCTTGTGTAAGCAAATTAATTGGCTTAATTCAAAGAATGTAGAAAACTTCAGTTTCCTAATTAGCTTGTGCGTAAAAATTTGACGACATTCTTATTCACTTGTTTAGGGCATTCCGACCAGTTCGAAAATGGGTCGTCGGGCGACACTTCGGATGATCTCCTATTCGACATTCCGAGCTCGAAGAGGAGTACTCCTGAAGTAACAAATTATCAACAAGGTCTAACACAAAATAATACGAATCAAGAAAAGGGCTATCATGGTCTGTGGAGCAATTCCTCAAGGTAATTAAAATCAATCTTCTTTGTTAATTTTCAAATGGTAGAAAGTAAATGTAACGTGCATCTAGCTATTTGCACTTATGTAAGGGTCTTTAGAGTCTGTAAATTATTGCATTAAAAGGGTTCGAGTAATTAATCTTAAGGAAAGAGTTGGATAAAAATTATCGTTTTGGGATGAAAAAAATACAAAACGTTGTTTATTATTGTACTTTTTTTATTAGTTATTTAATTTTATATATTACATTACTCAGCATTGGATCAAGTGTATTGATTCTTGAGCCTATATATTTGTGGTCCTTATAAATAATAGTCCTTCCATCTTGAATATATCGGGTATTTTGATTTTCCGCAAAGATTAAGAATATTAGATTGGCCTAGACATGAACTACTAATTTTATATGAGTTAATCTTTTCTATTTGAGTCACATTATTACGTTATTTTATGTTCTTATCATGTGTAAGAATGACATACATGCTTCGTTTGAAAGTTGTAGTATTTGTGTGGGAATTTGACTTTTGGACAGATATGTAACTTGTCAAAATTTATAAATGCCAAACACAATTATACTTGACGGCCAATGAAAAAATATGTGCTTCCGACTTTATTTTAAACCTACCTGCATAAGTATTTAGGCTGCTAAGTCAGGAAACATTAAGGCTCAGTTTGGTTTGAGTAGGATGTGACTTGATTGACTCGTGTGATTGTTAGAAATTGAGTGGCATATTCAGCATTATTTAATAAATAATTGTGTGTTTTGTTTGATTATTAAAATTGGATCTATGATGATCTTGCCCCTTCTAATAATTGATTACTTTGAATAAAAATATATATATGGGTAACGAAGCAATTGTAATTAACCGATATGATTGATATCAGATAATAATTAATAATTTATTAATAATTTGATTGATGTGAGATTAATAATATATAATATCAAACATGGACCTAAAATGTCAATTATTCCGAATTTCAGATCCCAAGAACTTTATATTTGGTGGGTGAGAGAATTTAATAAATAAAGAGCAGACAGAAGTTACTTTCGTTGGCTTTAAATTCAATGGATGGAAGGATTAATGCTCTTAAATGTAAGACGGATATTTGAATTAGAAATCATTCAAAGGCATCGAATAAGTGGCCAATCGAAATAATACCCTTCCTCATTCAACCGCATAATTAAGTCAATTAAATTGTAAATAAAAGATCATAAAAAGATATGAATTGCGAAAAATTAATCTCCATGGATTCTAGCCATAAACATCCCCCCATGTTTACTGTCTTTTATGAACTAGCACAAAATTCCTATGAGACTTTCTCAATTTTTTGACTCTAACTCATCTGATCCATGAAGAAATATAATATTTTTGTGACAATATTTTTTTAGTTTAACTATAAATATGAACTGGTCAACTCATTACATATCCTTAAACTAATTGTGGCAACCCTCCCCCAAATTGTTTCTTTAATGAAATATATTCTTTCTCGAGTATACATGAACTGATATATTGAGATTATATACTCCAAGTCAATATATAAATATCATTTTAATGTAACAAAAGAGAATTATATACTTTTCTTATTCCCATTTATATAATATCATTTTAATGTAACAAAAGAGAATTAATATACTTGTCTTCTTCCCCATTCTGCATGTAAAACCCCAATCGAACAAATCAAACTAAAAGGAGCATATCTCTTACTTTTGGATTTTGTGGGTTCACAGATTTAAATAAATCTATTTTATAAGGGACCCAGATAAATTAAGAAACTTACCCACAAAGCTGAAAATTTTTATGGACCCAACGAAGAAATCTTGGTGATAAAGTTGTAGTTTTTATGTTTAATAATGGGAGGGTGTCACATGGATGGGTTTCACTTTATTTTTTTGGTACTATGAAAGAATATAAAATGGGGAAGTATAAGTAAAAGATTGCTTTGTTTTTCAGTGTTAGCTTTTTCCTATGCAAGGTTTCCACTCATTGAAAATATCATTGCTTTCTTTATTTTTGTAGCTGGGAAGCTTTGTTGCATGGGAAACAGAGGGACTGTGGAGGGAACATTCAATCCCTTGAGGTATACTTTATTCAATCCTCTGCTTTAAATCACTAAAATATCCTTCTATTTTTTGTTTTTTAATATTTTATTTTTATATAAGCTAGTTAGATTGGCAATACTAGTGAAAATTCTAAAGAGCACGAATCCCACACATTAAGTTCATAATCTTTTATAATAGAGTATTTTCTAAAATCCTAAGCACGTTTGTTTATTTATACTTCACTTTTATGGGATTATACATGTGAATATAAAACATAAGTTTTTAAAAGACTTGTAGTCTTACATATATAGGGCCTTTTTTGTTTTTTTTTTTCTAGCCTTTTTTCAGTGGTAAAGAATGCAATTTGACATATATTTCTTTAGATGTTGATTTGTATCCTAGCTAGTGTATAAAGTGGGTAGGAAAGCTTTTGTAAAGCTAGACATGTCACTTGCATTATGTGTACGTGTTAGGTTTCATTCAAAATTTTATAATATTATATAATAGTTTCAAAGGCTAAATTGCTCTGCCTTTTAAAAATATTTATGTGTCAATAATTTATTAACAGGAGAAAAAGAAATCCAAAAGTAATGGGAGATCTTCATAGAGAATGATAATTTTCTTTTTGTAGCTTTTGCGAAAGCATGCAATACTCTATGCATGACAAATATATTACCTCGTACTTGATTAAGTGTATGATGACCAATACTGCTTCAATGATTATTGAAGAGAAAACATGTGTAAAGGAAAATATTTGAGTCATGTTAATTTTGATATAACAGTCTAAAATTTGCATGGGAAAAAGTCATCTTTTCATCGAGAAAAATCTAGCTTTTTATTTAACATGATGGGTACTAATGAGATGCCTTTTTTTTTCTCCTTTTTTTGTCTGAGTATATAAATATATGCTAAAAAAATGATCCACACTTGCTCATATATATTGTACTTTTTTTGCATTGATTTTGCATAGTATTGGAAATTTTATTCCCTTGAACCCTTGACCAAAATTGTCCTTTCATTAGTCAAAAAAAAAAAAAGAACTGTCCTTTTATTTAATTTATTAATGTCACTTTTTGCACTCTAATGTGTGTTTTTACACACACAAATACATGCTATGTAGTTATAAATATTGTGCTACATGTCTTGATGCAGAAGATGGAACCAAAATGCTCAAGCTATGAAAGAATATCAGACGTGAGCTCATCAAGCATATCAGAAACAAGTCCAAAGAAGCCTAACTTGGAGTTCACATTAGGGAGGCCACAGTGAATTAAAGAAATATATTAATTGGCTGTTTTTCTAGTACTACTCATATAATATATATACATATATTCTAAAATAATATTGAAATCAATTAAATTTCTGATGGGAGCTGGTAAAAAAGGAATCAATTTAGAGAAAAATTAGAGGGGGAAAAAAGGAAAAGTTGAAGCAAAAGGGAGGAAAAAAGAGGGCTAAAGAGAGACAAGAAGACAAGAAAGACAGAAAGCAAACAAAGTTAAGGGTAGATATAAAAGCATATGCTTTTGCTGTCAAAAGATATGGGAATTTAAAATCTGAATTTCTTATATATATTCCTAGGTAAATATAAATATATATATATATATTAAAATCCGACTGAATTTTAATTTGTGCGCTTGGAGGAAAGGTGAGTATTATTGAAGAAATATGTTTCTTTGGGTTGCTCACTCAAAGAAATATATATACATTTATATAAACTACAAATATTAGTGGATTTAACGTCCCATATATTCTCGATCAATAAAGAATAATCTTTCCTTGGAACTGTAACGTATTTAATTTTTTATGTTTTTCTTTTTCTTTGTTTGAATCTTCACCGACTAAGAACATAATATAAAAAAAAGGACTCTATGGACATAAAAAGATACATGAAATATCTTTGAAAAATTGTAATGATCCGAATCTCAAAATATGTCCAATAATACATAGTTGCATTATTTTCAAAAGTGTGTTAAGCTTATTTTGCAAATAAGATATAGTAAAGATAAGTTTTGCCCAATAACACTACATATTAAGCTTGCGAGCCAATCGATTACCATTTTCCTCCAAATGTATGCTACTACGCTTTCAATAAATTCGTGGATATAGATTTTATAGTGATTGCGACAATTTAAACAGATCAGCTTCAAACCCATAAAATCATTAAAATAAATAAAATAAATTTACAGGGATCACAGTCAATTCTCTAAATATGTCTTGTGTTCTAGTCTATTTAGGTTTCACTTTGGCTATTGGTGACGTTATGATGGACACATCAAATCTTTTAAAATTAAATTAACATTTCCTGAAATCACATCCAATACTTTTGTACGTTTTAACACTCCGAACAAAACTTGTCAAGAACAAAAACATAACCTAATTTATATGAACATAGCCTAAATTTGAACATTTACATGACCAAAACACAAAATGAACAACTTAGAGGACCATTTTGGTTATTCCCCAATAAAAAAACTTTTAAAATTTTTCAAAACCTATATATGCATATAATATTATATTAATACAAACACATACAAATAGAAAAGCTTTGTTTCCAAAGGACAACCAAGAAAGAAAACGTCACTTATATCCAAATGGGTATTCAAGGAATCACACGACTATACTGTTTTTCTCCAATCTGAAAAGTTTGAATTGCCTTAAATACTCATTCTAAGGGGTCAAAACAATGTAATTTTACATGCCCTTTTTTTGGAAAATAATAAAAATATATTAAATGGAAACAGACTGAAACCCTCTTTTTAGGGAAATGGTAACTAAAGAGAAAGAGACTGAAACACTTAAGATTTATATCAATAGAATGAAACCATCGTATGTGGAAAGAATTTGGAACCTTTTTCAATACATTACTACAAAAACAATCTTTAATAGGCAGCGGTTTCATGTAAAAATCGTTGTAGTTAATCTTTTAGCAACGATTTTCTGAAAACCTTTGTCGATGAGCGAGTTTTCTTATTAAAAGACAATAGGTTTTAAAAACCGATGTCGTTTGCCATTTTCTTTGGCTCAATGACAATAACCGATGTCTTTTGCTATTGTCTTTGGCTCAATGAAAATAATTTTTATTAAAATCTGTTGTCATCGAGCGTCTTTCCAAAATCATGTCAGGTTCAACGACATAAATTTTCTTTATTAAATCATGTCACAACGACGACAACGATTTTAACTGTTATCGTTGAACGTGCTCATCGTCTCACATCTTGCGACGGCCTTCGCCTCCTGGTCGTCTCCGGCGTCTTGCGGAAATCCACGGCGATCCAATCGCCTCTCACCGTGCCAATTCTTCTCGACCTTCACTGGATGCGTTCCTGTTCTACACCATCACAGTGGCTCGATTGCGGCACCACCTCCGACGGTTGATAAGTCAATTGAGCACATAATCGAAGATGAGCAGTAATAATAGGATGATGATGATGTCCGATGGAGGTGGTAGAGGAGGTAGCAATGGAGGAGGTGGAGGTAAGTCATGGCCAACAACAACTTCGTTTTCATCTCAGCATGTACCCTCCTCCCGACTCATCAATTTTGGTGGAGGAGGTGGTGGTCGGTCATGGCCATCAACAACTTCGTTTTCATCTCAGCATGTACCCTCCTTTCGACTCATCAATTTTGGTTTTCTATAATCTGGTCACGAAGTGTTATGGTGATATATTTTTGTATTTATATGAGATTTACTGGGATTTTATAGTTTTTTAGAATATGTTTTTTATCTAGCAAGGTTTTTATGTGTCCATGTTTAAGCATTCTTTGTCGTGAAGTTGCACAAAAATGTTATGGTGTTTACGTACGACGGATTTGGATCGCGCCCCTGATAGGCAGCGGAAGATTTTCAAATTTTTGGTCCGCGGTGGCCGGAGAATCTCATACGTAATAAAAAAAATATTAAACATATATATGATGTTTTAGGGGTTACTTTTGCGACTAGGCGCACGGCTTCGACCAGTCCTCAGAGGGAGATGGCCCTTCAACGGTTGAGTTGTGAATAGCGCCTAATCCGGTCCACAACCGGAGTTCCAACTCCTTTGCTGGTTTGTAATAGAAAACCAGCAAAAGCTTCGCAGACAGAATCTCCTCGCAGAGTTGATCGCAATGATGTGCAACGGCGGTAGCAGCGTCGTCGGCAAGCGACGGCGCAAAGAAGGCGGCTTCCAAGAGGAGAGGAGAGGGGAAGAGAAAAGTTAAGCAAGCTTTAGTTGTTTAACTTGGTGCACTTTTCAATTCCTCCCTAGCCTTCTGTTTATAGATACTTCATGGGCTCAAACTAGGTTGATGGACCAGGGCAAGCCCAAGCATGATACACCAGCTTTGAATCCATTGTTGTGGTTTCATCATAATCCCGATCGACGATCAGATCGGACTGATGTGCACAGTTTCCAAAAATGTATATTATGATGTGAAACAAATTTTTTGACCACGAATCTATAATTATCAGTTCTACTACTATAGCTAAAAAGGAAGTCATACTCCCGCAGCCAATAGAAGTCATACTCCCGGATGTAGTCAACACCTTGAGTTCCATATCTGCACGGGAATTGGGAAACAAGTTCTTGTGTGATCCTCAATGTCTCAGAGATACAGCTAGTCGTGGGCTCACAACTCCTTCTGACTCCAAAAACATATTTTTGGACTTATCCATGGGACCATGGTAAAGTTTCTAGCAAATCGCCCCATGATCCTCTATATATCACTGATAGTGCCTGCAAGAACCGGTCGGTCATGGTTAGCATACGGTATCGTCCTTTCATCTCAAATATCACGATCGAATCAACGATCATTGGTAAATCGAGAGTCGCTAGAGATCCGAAGTCATGCATATATTTTGGAGATCAAATAGTGACATCGCATGTGCTACTAGTGTTGGCGCACCGACGGATCTGGATCATGCTCCCGGGACGCAGTGGCAAGGATCGCTCATACGTGAATAAGATATATATTCAACATGCATAGGATGTTTAGAAATATTTACCTTTGGCGACTTGGTGCGCGGCTCCGACCAATCTGCTAGGGAGGTGCCTCTTGAATGGTTGAATCTGGATCACCGTCCAATCTGGTCCATGACCAGAATCTCAACTCCTTTGCTGGTTTGTACTAGAAAACCAGCAAAAGTTCTGTACACGGAATCTCCTCTCCATGACAGTCGGAACGGGGTCAGACGATGGCGGCTAACGACGACGGCTGCGGTAGCAAGAGGAGGTCGAGAGTGGAGGGGAGGGGAGAGGAGAGTTGTCAACACAACTTGGTACATTTGAAATAACATACCATGGCCACTATTTATAGATATTTCATGGGCTTAAACCATGTTAATGGGCTCAGGCCAGACCCAAGTTCATCGCACATTGGTTTCAAGTTCATCATAGTGGTGTCATCATAATCCCGATCGACGATCAGATCAGATCAATCTGCACAGTTTCTAAAACTGTACATTATGATGTGAAAAATTTTTCAGACCACCTCAAAAAATAGTAGTTTCACTCCTATTAGCTAAATATTGAATTTTCCTACTCCATTAGCTAATTTTAGAAGTCATACTCTCAATCTTCCTCCTACTATACTCAACACTTTGAATATCATATCCGTATGATAATTGAGAAACCAGTACTTGTATGAACCTCAATGGTTCAGGAATACAGCTAGTCGTGGGCTCACAACTCCTTGGGACTTCGAAAACACATTTCTTCAGTGTGCTGGATAGGAAATATGGCAATGGGGCGAGGACAAACAGAGCAATCGAGGGACACGTTCAAATAAGTTTTATGGTAAATTAGCAATTTATCTATTGTTTGTTCTATAACCATTTTCTATTCTAAATATCACACCAACCCTAAACATTACAAAGTAAAAAACCAGAGTTTTGTATTCCAATACATAAACTTGACTTCTTAAAGCGCAGAATTTGCATTAATTCTATAATCTAATAAGATATTTATGTTGTGATAAGATGTAAAAGGAAACAGAAAACCATAAACCAATTTAAATAACCTAATAAGATATTATTAACAAACAACCTAATAAGTTTATTATTAGAAATAGTACTGAAAAGTAACTTACAATGACGAACTCCTTCCCCAACTACCACGTGCCACCATGCAATTGGTCGGAATTTAAAAAATTTGTTGAAGTTAAAATATTGCTCCAATCACATGGTGACACGTGGCAGTCGGGGAAGGAGGTGGGGAAGTTGGTTGTGTAGGATATCATGTCCCTATATATATAATAAATAAAGATAAATATTTTATTGATATAATAGAATTTTTTCTTTTTCTTTTTTGTTTCACGGAAAGTAAAGTAAATGCACAATGCATGTGGGTTGGCTGGCAAATGAGAAATAAATGAATGGGATCCGTACTTTTAATTGTTTGTGCAGAGATTCATCGGTCCCAAAAGAATGTCAAATTATTATACCATCATTACACTATCATTTATATTACAACCTCGACCTACGCACTGTCACACGTGTCACGATCTGTACCCTTCGATTATCGGTCTAGAATTGGACAGAAACCGTCAGATCTGCAAGGGTCTGTTTGGCGACAGTGACTTGTGAGTGTGACTTTATATTTTTCTTTGAGGCCTTAGTTCCATTCAAGTCTGCCTTTTTTCATACTTCTTTCAAGGCCATTGAGTAGCTCGAGGCACTTTTGCTATGTGCAGAGTTTTTAAAATTTCAAGTGACATTATTTACAACTGAACAACAATTAACTATCTTTTATGTTCATTTCAAAATTATAGATGTATATTCCCTGAATTGGGAATTCACTAGCTCTTAAAAAAAAAAAAAAAGAACTCACATATTTCAGGTTCTAAAATTGACGATTTCATGGATTAGTTCAATGATTAAGGTTGATAGTTCGAGACTGATTGATTTAGACTCCGTTTCAACAAGTTTTTTAAAAATATTTTTATAAAAGTGTTTTTTAAAAAAATCTTGTAAAATGTTTCGAAAGTTTTTTGAAAGGTAAGTATACGTTTGGACAACTATTTTATAAAAAAAAATTTAAATTAAAAAAATTTAGATAATTATTTTAGAAAATGATTTATAATTAAGAAATAGTATTAAAATAGCATTCAAAAAATTAATTTAGTAAAAAAAAATTTAATTGACCAATTCCATAAAGTTTACCTATATTTTGTATTGTAAAAACATTATAAAACAACTTTCATTTGTTTTTCAAAAAGTATACTTCAAAACTAGTTTTTTAAAAATATTTTTCAAAAATATTTTATAAAAATTTATCCAAACACATACTTTAAGTTTTTTAACTTTAAAAACACTAAAAACTTTTTTATAAAATATGTCCAAATGGAGCATTAATGTTTGGTTCCCGATGATTATATATAGGTTTTCGAACTAATTTAGATGAGATTGGTTAGTTTATTTCGTAGCTTGAGACAAATATGTTTCATTTTAGGGAATTAGCTCATATACAAATGAAATTTGATATCGGAATCGCGGAAGCTTGGATAATCTTTCAATTCTCCTATAGTTTCCTAAAAATTCATTCATTTTATTTAAATGGCTAGAAAAATTAATATAAGATTCGTAAGGTAATCAATTAAAACATAATATTGACTTTTAATTATATAAGAAAAGGATTAATAAGAAATTATGAATATATAATTTTGGGATAAAAAAAAAGAAAAGAAAAGTAGGGGTTTAATTATTATATTTAGGAATTGGAAGGAACCAAACGGTTGGGTGACATTAATTTCTGATCATGGTTAATCTAGCTAGGAGGTGCGATGGGATCTAGCAAATTCAGATTTGTACTAATGTAAAAAAGAAAAGTTACTGACTATAAAACTTTTGCAGAACATAATTTGGCGATGAGGGCTAAAATTTCTTTGCGAAGAAAATAAAGTTCCTACTATATTATGAGAAGTTACGTTTTATTTTTGAAGAAATAATTGCTTTATAAAGGGCCTTTATGAAAGTGATAAAAATCGATGTTTTGGCTTTTCAAAAGGCTGCTGAATTTGTGATCTCTGCCTTTTCGATATTATTTATATGATTTTTGTTTTCCTTTCTGTGGTGTTGGATTAATTATTAATTGGATGTAATTAATCACATGAACATGAAATTTATGAATGTGTCTTTTACAAATATATCTATGGATCTCCGAGTTTAATAAATGAATTTTCATTCGCCTTCATTTATAAAAACGGAGAAAATAAAAAAATGATTACAGTATAATTATGTTGTCACCCGGATGGCTTTTAGCTTCCTTGCCATAATTCTCTCAAATGAGATGAAATATTAAATTTGACCAAATTTGATGTTGAATAAGTAAATAAAAACATTCATTCTAAAAGTACTAATCATCTATACATATATATATATATATATATATATATATATATATATGTTGGAGTTAAAAAAAGGATAAGTGAGGGGACCGATTCTTGACTTGTTAACCTCATTAAAATATGAATTGTCTGCTTAAAAAATGTATTTTTTAAACAAAAATATATAATATAATAAAGAAATAAGGGATAGCCCGGCTTGAATGCCGGGTAGACAAAGACAGAAGTGTGATAGAAGAGGCAGCAGAAGCTGTTGTAATACTCAGAAGGTATGGTCTCAATCACATCCCTTTTTTCCTCATTCCCAAACCATCTCTTCTAATTTTACCACACACCCACACGCATATATATATATGTTGGCATTAGTGATATTTATTTGAAATAACAGATAAAAGTCCAATGTTTGACGATAAAATCAATTTTTATTGTCTTAAATATATCAAGAATTCTAAATCACTTGAGATTTTATATCTTTCATGTTTGAAAATATTAATATTTATTGGACACAGAAATGAATGTTAATAGATTAGATTTCAGATATTATTCAGTGGCTCCTTCTATGGAGATTTTACTCTATACCGTTAAAGTAATACCTAAGGAATGCATCAAGGATGAATTTTTCTCATTCAGGGTATCCCTGTCGTAGTATTCTGACACAGAGTTGATCTTTTAAGGGTAAATTGGTGATAAATACCTTCTCAGAAAGAAAAGTTACTTGTCAGTCCCTATTTATCAAAAATTATTTCTGCAATACCTGACACATGTAAAGCTTGTTTCTAACTCCCTCAATCTTATTTCTCCATTTTCCCTATTACTGCGCCTGTTTCTTCTCCATTTCTTCGCTGATTTCTCCCCCATCACAAAGACGATTTTTCACAACTGATTTCTCCCCCATTACAAAGACGATTTCTTCTCCTGTCGATTCCAAACAAAAGAATCAGTGGCTCCAGTCAGTGGTAAATCGCGTAGTCTCTCACTTCACATTTTGTCTGAAGTCGCGTAGTCGCGTAAATCAACTGATTTCTCCCCCATTACAAAGACGATTTCTTCTCCCCCATCACTGATAGTCTCTCACTTCACAATTTGTCTGAAGAAACCAAAATCAATCGACAAGAAAAATCTACGAGAGTTCGAAACTTTCTAGTTCATTAGCAAGGAGGAAAAAATAACAATTGTTCGCTCTTGGAGCCTCAGCCCCTGCCTAATATTAAGGTAACTTTCCTGTTTTTGATTCCAAGTTTGGATTTTGGGTTGTTTAAAAATGTGGGTTCGGTTTCTTGATTTTGTGTTTTGATTATTTCGAGTGTTTGAAGCTTGGTAGGGAATTTGAGATTTGAATTATGCTCGAAGTCTGTTTCGTGAGTTATTTGTTTGTGCTGTTCTTCTCGTTCTACTTTAGATCCATTGTGGAATCTGAAACCGATTGGTGTTTCTTTACAAGATAAGAATTTGAGATAATGGATTTTATTGTACAGAATCGTATGCGATGCTTTTGTTATTGCATTTTAATTTCGAGAAATCTCATTAACGAATAAGGAAGTGGCCAGCAGGGAAGTTTTCCTAGAGTGAAAAATTTGGAAACTTCATTTATATTTGTTTCACAAGTTTAAGTTTGGCCTCATAAGATTGTAAACTGTTGTGAGCTCCGGAATTCATTCTATGTGATGCTTGCATAAATGGACCTTGGGATGAAACTATAAAATATGCATTCCACTGAAAGCCTGCGCAATTTTTTTTCTTATTTTCTAATGAGTTCTGTTGCTACATCTGCATTCTGGGAACTTGAAATTGAGTCCCGAACCAACTATGTTGTAACAAGATCAGTTATTTGTGTGCCCGCCTTCTTTCTTTATCTTGTTCAAAGGGGACTTAATTTGCTAAGTTTTAACAGTGATAGTCTTTACTAACTGCTAAGTAATCGGATTGCTGTATTCATGTTGCAGAATGTTATGAAAAACAAGATCATATAAAAAAGACTATTTACATATTATTGTTGTAGGCTTAGTTTTAAGATGACTGATTGGATGTTACGGTCATTGACAATTTGAGACGATTTATGCTCTAATTTCAAGCTATTGTACCCGATTTTGGAACTTCGGTGCTCGATTTTTATGACAACATGGGTTTACGTATTTTCAACCATTTGAACGTTAATACCATTGTATACTGCTCCTAAACATCCTCACACTTACAAATAAGAATGAATGTTTTTGTTATTGTGTTCTCACATATTATGCTCAATTTTATAGAAATTGTGCTGGATTTGAGACGATTTATGCTCTAATTTCAAGCTATTGTACCCGATTTTGAAACTTTTGTGCTCGTTTGTTAAACAGTTGATGGTACATCAAACTACTGAAATAGAAATTGTGAAGCAGCAGCTGTAGGAACAGAAGAAATCAGTCGACTGGACATTGAACGAAATAAATGAGTATTGAGTAAAATATAATTTCAGCAGTATTGAGTAAAAGATAAATTCTTCACTTCGACTGAATAGCAAAACCAGCAACTGGTTCATCTTCTAATCAAAACTATGGTTTAATTCTTCTGCTTCTTCTCTTCACAATCCGGCGTCTGATTTATTTATGCAATCCAGCGTCTGGATTTCCTTTGCAGCGTCTGGATTCAACATCGTTCTTCTGGATTTTCTCAAGCTTCACCAATTAATTGAACCAGACTTCTTCAATTTAACTTTATTCTGATTCAATCGCCTTCTTCCAGCAACTCAACATCGTTCTTCTGTGTTTTCTTATTCTTTGCATCTGGATTTTCTTTGGCTATGTGCTGCGACTGAATTTACAACAAAAACCAGCGTCTGGTTTTTCTTTTTCAATCCAGTCGACTGGTTTTTGTATTCCTTGCACAACTGCTGGTTTTTGTAGCTTACAACTGCTGGTTTTTGTACATTGCCTCTGCTGGTTTTTGTGCATTACAACTTCTCTATTTCTTGCACAACTTTTCTCCACTCAAGCTTCACCAATTAATTGAACCAGACTTCTTCAATTTAACTTTATTCTGATTCAATCGCCTTCTTCCAGCAACTCAACATCGTTCTTCTGTGTTTTCTTATTCTTTGCATCTGGATTTTCTTTGGCTATGTGCAGCGTCTGGTTTTTCTTTTTCAATCCAGTCGACTGGTTTTTGTATTCCTTGCACAACTGCTGGTTTTTGTAGCTTACAACTGCTGGTTTTTGTACATTGCCTCTGCTGGTTTTTGTGCATTACAACTTCTCTATTTCTTGCACAACTTTTCTCCACTCAAGCTTCACCAATTAATTGAACCAGACTTCTTCAATTTAACTTTATTCTGATTCAATCGCCTTCTTCCAGCAACTCAACATCGTTCTTCTGGGTTTTCTTATTCTTTGCATCTGGATTTTCTTTGGCTATGTGCAGCGTCTGGTTTTTCTTTTTCAATCCAGTCGACTGGTTTTTGTATTCCTTGCACAACTGCTGGTTTTTGTAGCTTACAACTGCTGGTTTTTGTACATTGCCTCTGCTGGTTTTTGTGCATTACAACTTCTCTATTTCTTGCACAACTTTTCTCCACTCAAGCTTCACCAATTAATTGAACCAGACTTCTTCAATTTAACTTTATTCTGATTCAATCGCCTTCTTCCAGCAACTCAACATCGTTCTTCTGGGTTTTCTTATTCTTTGCATCTGGATTTTCTTTGGCTATGTGCAGCGTCTGGTTTTTCTTTTTCAATCCAGTCGACTGGTTTTTGTATTCCTTGCACAACTGCTGGTTTTTGTAGCTTACAACTGCTGGTTTTTGTACATTGCCTCTGCTGGTTTTTGTGCATTACAACTTCTCTATTTCTTGCACAACTTTTCTCCACTCAAGCTTCACCAATTAATTGAACCAGACTTCTTCAATTTAACTTTATTCTGATTCAATCGCCTTCTTCCAGCAACTCAACATCGTTCTTCTGGGTTTTCTTATTCTTTGCATCTGGATTTTCTTTGGCTATGTGCAGCGTCTGGTTTTTCTTTTTCAATCCAGTCGACTGGTTTTTGTATTCCTTGCACAACTGCTGGTTTTTGTAGCTTACAACTGCTGGTTTTTGTACATTGCCTCTGCTGGTTTTTGTGCATTACAACTTCTCTATTTCTTGCACAACTTTTCTCCACTCAAGCTTCACCAATTAATTGAACCAGACTTCTTCAATTTAACTTTATTCTGATTCAATCGCCTTCTTCCAGCAACTCAACATCGTTCTTCTGGGTTTTCTTATTCTTTGCATCTGGATTTTCTTTGGCTATGTGCAGCGTCTGGTTTTTCTTTTTCAATCCAGTCGACTGGTTTTTGTATTCCTTGCACAACTGCTGGTTTTTGTAGCTTACAACTGCTGGTTTTTGTACATTGCCTCTGCTGGTTTTTGTGCATTACAACTTCTCTATTTCTTGCACAACTTTTCTCCACTCAAGCTTCACCAATTAATTGAACCAGACTTCTTCAATTTAACTTTATTCTGATTCAATCGCCTTCTTCCAGCAACTCAACATCGTTCTTCTGGGTTTTCTTATTCTTTGCATCTGGATTTTCTTTGGCTATGTGCAGCGTCTGGTTTTTCTTTTTCAATCCAGTCGACTGGTTTTTGTATTCCTTGCACAACTGCTGGTTTTTGTAGCTTACAACTGCTGGTTTTTGTACATTGCCTCTGCTGGTTTTTGTGCATTACAACTTCTCTATTTCTTGCACAACTTTTCTCCACTCAAGCTTCACCAATTAATTGAACCAGACTTCTTCAATTTAACTTTATTCTGATTCAATCGCCTTCTTCCAGCAACTCAACATCGTTCTTCTGGGTTTTCTTATTCTTTGCATCTGGATTTTCTTTGGCTATGTGCAGCGTCTGGTTTTTCTTTTTCAATCCAGTCGACTGGTTTTTGTATTCCTTGCACAACTGCTGGTTTTTGTAGCTTACAACTGCTGGTTTTTGTACATTGCCTCTGCTGGTTTTTGTGCATTACAACTTCTCTATTTCTTGCACAACTTTTCTCCACTCAAGCTTCACCAATTAATTGAACCAGACTTCTTCAATTTAACTTTATTCTGATTCAATCGCCTTCTTCCAGCAACTCAACATCGTTCTTCTGGGTTTTCTTATTCTTTGCATCTGGATTTTCTTTGGCTATGTGCAGCGTCTGGTTTTTCTTTTTCAATCCAGTCGACTGGTTTTTGTATTCCTTGCACAACTGCTGGTTTTTGTAGCTTACAACTGCTGGTTTTTGTACATTGCCTCTGCTGGTTTTTGTGCATTACAACTTCTCTATTTCTTGCACAACTTTTCTCCACTCAAGCTTCACCAATTAATTGAACCAGACTTCTTCAATTTAACTTTATTCTGATTCAATCGCCTTCTTCCAGCAACTCAACATCGTTCTTCTGGGTTTTCTTATTCTTTGCATCTGGATTTTCTTTGGCTATGTGCAGCGTCTGGTTTTTCTTTTTCAATCCAGTCGACTGGTTTTTGTATTCCTTGCACAACTGCTGGTTTTTGTAGCTTACAACTGCTGGTTTTTGTACATTGCCTCTGCTGGTTTTTGTGCATTACAACTTCTCTATTTCTTGCACAACTTTTCTCCACTCAAGCTTCACCAATTAATTGAACCAGACTTCTTCAATTTAACTTTATTCTGATTCAATCGCCTTCTTCCAGCAACTCAACATCGTTCTTCTGGGTTTTCTTATTCTTTGCATCTGGATTTTCTTTGGCTATGTGCAGCGTCTGGTTTTTCTTTTTCAATCCAGTCGACTGGTTTTTGTATTCCTTGCACAACTGCTGGTTTTTGTAGCTTACAACTGCTGGTTTTTGTACATTGCCTCTGCTGGTTTTTGTGCATTACAACTTCTCTATTTCTTGCACAACTTTTCTCCACTCAAGCTTCACCAATTAATTGAACCAGACTTCTTCAATTTAACTTTATTCTGATTCAATCGCCTTCTTCCAGCAACTCAACATCGTTCTTCTGGGTTTTCTTATTCTTTGCATCTGGATTTTCTTTGGCTATGTGCAGCGTCTGGTTTTTCTTTTTCAATCCAGTCGACTGGTTTTTGTATTCCTTGCACAACTGCTGGTTTTTGTAGCTTACAACTGCTGGTTTTTGTACATTGCCTCTGCTGGTTTTTGTGCATTACAACTTCTCTATTTCTTGCACAACTTTTCTCCACTCAAGCTTCACCAATTAATTGAACCAGACTTCTTCAATTTAACTTTATTCTGATTCAATCGCCTTCTTCCAGCAACTCAACATCGTTCTTCTGGGTTTTCTTATTCTTTGCATCTGGATTTTCTTTGGCTATGTGCAGCGTCTGGTTTTTCTTTTTCAATCCAGTCGACTGGTTTTTGTATTCCTTGCACAACTGCTGGTTTTTGTAGCTTACAACTGCTGGTTTTTGTACATTGCCTCTGCTGGTTTTTGTGCATTACAACTTCTCTATTTCTTGCACAACTTTTCTCCACTCAAGCTTCACCAATTAATTGAACCAGACTTCTTCAATTTAACTTTATTCTGATTCAATCGCCTTCTTCCAGCAACTCAACATCGTTCTTCTGGGTTTTCTTATTCTTTGCATCTGGATTTTCTTTGGCTATGTGCAGCGTCTGGTTTTTCTTTTTCAATCCAGTCGACTGGTTTTTGTATTCCTTGCACAACTGCTGGTTTTTGTAGCTTACAACTGCTGGTTTTTGTACATTGCCTCTGCTGGTTTTTGTGCATTACAACTTCTCTATTTCTTGCACAACTTTTCTCCACTCAAGCTTCACCAATTAATTGAACCAGACTTCTTCAATTTAACTTTATTCTGATTCAATCGCCTTCTTCCAGCAACTCAACATCGTTCTTCTGGGTTTTCTTATTCTTTGCATCTGGATTTTCTTTGGCTATGTGCAGCGTCTGGTTTTTCTTTTTCAATCCAGTCGACTGGTTTTTGTATTCCTTGCACAACTGCTGGTTTTTGTAGCTTACAACTGCTGGTTTTTGTACATTGCCTCTGCTGGTTTTTGTGCATTACAACTTCTGGGAGTACAGACATTTGTTATATAATTTGTATACTTTTACGTACACATACTTCTCTTACATTAGTAATACTTTCGAAATATTATTACAATACAATTTGTATACTAAGGAGCCTACAATCTGTGTAATTGAACACATGTTCAGCAACGTCAGTATGAATTAGTTCATATCCAGAATTCTTGGAACGAAAAAAAAGCCTCAACGATGGGTACATGTGAAAAAAAATCGAACAAAACAATACCGCAAAATCAAACGCAAAAATGCACCAATATCGAACAAGAAAAGCCCCAAAATGGAACAAATTAATGCTCCAATCGAACACAAAATTACCGAAAGAAGGAAGTCCTCGTCCTTGCGTTACTCTAGCTCCACCGTCGGTTTCGACAATGCAAATATCTGTGACTTTCAAGGGGGAAGACGACGTTGAATTGGAGGAAAGAAATGTGGAAGATCAGTTGTGAAATCGTCTTTGTAATGGGGGAGAAATCAGTTGTGAAAAATCGTCTTTGTGATGGGGGAGAAATCAGCGAAGAAATGGAGAAGAAACAGGCGCAGTAATAGGGAAAATGGAGAAATAAGATTGAGGGAGTTAGAAACAAGCTTTTACATATGTCAGGTATTGCAGAAATAATTTTTGATAAATAGGGACTGACAAGTAACTTTTCTTTCTGAGAAGGTATTTATCACCAATTTACCCATCTTTTAATCCTCATATATAATATATTAAACTTCGGAAACCGCTCATTCTGATTACCCCTGTTGCATTTTATGAGCAGTTCTAGTGTTAAATTAGATGGATGTGTCCATATTTGTATTTTTTTAGCAGATAATTTATTTTTCATCGTGTCAGGTACAACGTTTATGGGAAAGAGGAGATCGTTGGGTCCAGGTCAGAGTGGACTCAATTATAAAGCGATGGATTGCGAAATCATTGAATGATTTTAATTAATAAATTGATTTAAAATATTCTCAGAATAACAGTTTTGAAAACTATGTATATTAAATTATTTATTAGGGGTTGCATGGGATTGTGTATTTGTATGTATGCCTTTGACTCTTTTGAGCATTGGATTTGACAACTCAGTCATGTCTTGTTCACTTCAAACCCACAATTTATGGCTTATTATACAGATGCCTTTTGCTCTCTCTCTCTCTCTCCGACCCATAGCCCCTCATATCCATGCATGCATGTGTAGAATTCTCATTGAATTTATGTCGTTTTCTGAACCGGTTTTTTTTTTATTAGTAATGTAAAAATAGATATATTAAAACTAACGTGTGTGGTAGCGTTTTGCTTGATGAGGCCAAGACAATGTCCGTGGGATGCGTCTCATGTACATGAGATGGTAATGCCCAGAAAATCCATAAATTTATAACGATAGATCTATATTTTTTGAAGGGTTTTATTGTTATTTTCAGTATCCTTCTTCAACTTCAGTTCAGCGATTCATTTTTCGTCCAAGATGAATTTTCATATTAGAGCAGGAACCCGGTTCGTAGGAGTTGACCGGTTGAATACTAACAAGCACGATTCAGCCTATTTTAAATCCAGTTCAATTTATGTCTGTGTACAAAGCGGTGCTTTTAAATATATTTTCTAAAATGATGACCTCATGATATTTGTTTTCCTTTAAATACATGTACAATCACTTTTCACACCACAAGCATTTCCATTTTAAAGCGGTGAAAAGCTCTCCACCAACCGACTGAAAACTTCAACTCTTTCAAAGTGATTTTGGATCACGCTAGTAAGTGGTTCAACGCCGGAGAATTTCTGTTAACTGTGGTTAGCAGTTGAGGCAAATAAACTCTATTTTTTGCTGTACTTTGGAAACCATATATTGACTTCATTCTTGTATGCTTGTATGAGTTTTAAACGTTTGAGAAACATTTTCTTTGAATTTTTTCAAACACCGTTGTGGTTGTGATTATTTCTTTAAAAAGTATTGGTCTGCTAAAGTTTTGATTCGGAAAAGTTGTTAGAAAATGTTTTACGATATTCGATCCAGTTTCTTCTTGAAATTTCTGGGATGTTCTGTAAGTAGTTTACAAGCAGCTTACGTGTTTGTTTCTGGAATTTTCCTTAGATGTTTTCGATTTCTTCAGACTAATAAAATCTTCTAAGTTGTTTGTCATTTTGAGTTAAGTTCGCACTGTTTCTTTTTCCAGAGCTTATTTTAAGTCGCGATCTTTTTCTTAACCACTGATTTCATTACCCAGAGCTGTTTTACGCTCGTAATCTGATTTCATTACCCAAGTTGAGTTGACTTTGTTTGACCATTGTAATCTAGTCTACTCATTTAAGTTTTGTTGACTTCTCCTAATCTAAGTTGACCAAACAGCCCAGTGCTGATTTTCTATTCTGAGCCAGTACGCTCGCGTTCTGTTCATATACCGAGCTGATTCAGCTAAGGTCCATTCTGGACTGATACAGTAACTTCATGTGAGGACTAGGAATTATCAGATAACAGTTATGGAGTTAACCAGATCAGAGTAATGATTAGCCAGTAGAGATCTTTCAGCTTGGTAAGCTACCGGTGAAGGGAACAGCTTAGATGCGTGCTGGTCCAAGAAATTGTGCTAAGCTATAATACCAGCTGTTCGGGTTTCAGTACAGATTATCACTGGTTTGAAGTATGGTTTTAAGCACTGATTATCAGATCTGATTGGTGATTTATCAGTAGAGATTTTACAACTTAGGGAACTTGGGTTGATAGGAATCAGTTTTGCTGCCAGCTGGTCTAAGGTTTTGTGCGAGTTGGTTGAAGTAAATTGTTTCAGGTTCAGTGAAGTCAGCGACGGGCTGAGCTGGTCTTATTGTAGCGACCCGATTTTTCTTAAAATAAATTTTGGAACTTTGGGGTTCAAATTGAAAAGCGCAAAAACTTCAATCTTGTTTAGGATAATGATTCGCTACTAATTTCTGGACTAAAATTCAATTAAACGCAAACTATAAACGATATATGGAAGACAGATCTGAACAAATAAAAGGTGCGGAACTAAAACAGATCTGGTCTTTGAAGAATAACCAAAACTGATTGATTCATTAAGTAACAATTCTGGTACAGATTTCGACAAAAGAAAGAAACTTGAAATCTGTCATAAATACAAAACTATGACTAAAGTTTTGTACATCAAAATCTGAAACTGAATAAGAACAACAACGGAAAGACATGTCCACGATAAACACATCTTTTCCGATTAGCTCATCACCATCCAGCTCCTACTGCTCATTACCTGCACTCAATAAAACTAGTGAGCCTAGGGGCTCAACAAGTAAAATCTGGAATATCGAAACATATAACACACACAACGATATTTGTTGCTTTTCTGAATTCTGAAATTGCTTACGAATAAATAAGCTAAATAACATGAACTATGAAATCTGTATGGAATGAAAGCATAAACATATACGTTCTGAAAACATTTTCTTTACTTCTAATTAAAGAAGCATCTTTAAACTTTTCTACATAGCTGTGATTAAAATCACACTTGCGCTCTTCCTTTCTTTTCTGAAATTATGACAGAGACACTTGTACAGTTGGCTCATTCGTTTGATCAAACTAACATCTGATATCAGGGGGCTGGGATAAATCTCATCTATGTGAAGGGGTATACAGATCCGTCAATCCGTAATTCTGATCCTTCCTGCTGTTGAAGGGGCACCCTGGTTCATCAGCCAGGCACTCACCCTTCCTCTGGGGACCTTCTGTTGCCTAAGTCAAGTTTCAGACTTCACGTGTATGTTATTTAGCTTTCTTTCTTTAAAAGCTAAATTTCCAGATTTCATGATATGCGCGTACAGATTTCATTTCTTACGCAATGTTCAGCCTTCATTTATTATGGGTTGATATTCAGATGTTAAGAATGCAACTATAGCAGATGTCTAGTCAATTTCTACAAGCCAATTGAATCTTTTGTTTTAATAAAAACGTTCGGGTTCATTGTGCATCTTTTATTTTAAAACAGAGTACGCTTTTAGTGGATTTTGGCATATTGATGTCTTCCTTCATTATACATTTTAAAGCATATAAATAGGATGTTAAGCTGCTTCATGCATCATTATCTTCAAATCAAATCATTTAGAAGCGGTGCTCTCTTGGAAGAAGCCGAACAAAATCCTTTCAAAGTTTTTAAAAGAAACATGCGGTGCGTAGAAGTTTGCTTGATTTGCTGCTATTGTTGTGTTAAAGAATTCAGGCAAGTAAACTCTGTTTCTTGCTCACTCAATGAAAAGCATATATTCAATTCTGTTTTATATGTTTATGTATGTTTTAAATAAGAGGAAGATGGCTTCGGCTGTTCTTCAAGAAAACCAGAAGTTCATGCTCTGTTTTTGCAAAAGTTACGTTTACTGTAATTTTGATTCAAAGATGTTTTAGAAAATGGTTTAATGATGTTCGTCTGGCAAATTCTTGAGTTTTCCAATGATTCATTCATCGAAGTAGCTTACAAGTAGCTTATTCGATCTTTTCCAGAAATTTCGTAAGATATTTTGAGTTATTCAGAAGAAGGTAACCGTTGTAATTCATGTTTATCCACACGGTTAAGTATGAAGTCTGGTTCTTATACCATCGATGAATTTCTATGATGAACAGATTTCTAAGAGTATAGGTCTGTTTACGTGTCAAGTTAAGTTCAGATTCTATCGTTGTTCGTGAGATCTGAAGTGTTTCTTCTTCGTTGAAATACTTATGTTCATTCAGATTTCACCTGTTCCTTTAGTTCATATTTCTTCTTTTATATCTGAGGTCTGGTATAGGGCAGATTCCTTTTATAAATTGTTGACTTCTGAGTTGACCGTTGACATCTGGTGGGAACAGTCTTAGTAGCGTGACATCTGAATAACCCGTTAAGTTGGGTGAAATCTGGTGACGTCATTCATAAGTTGCGTTGACATCTGGTTTGACCAACAGAGATCTGGTTTATTTCTTCTATGTTGAAATATACGTTCGGTTCAGATTTCTACTGTTCCTTAAAAACAGATTTCTCCCATTACTTCTTCGTTATTTTATCAATTGATACAGAAAGCATAAATTTGGAATCCTTATTCATTTCCGAACCATTTCAAAAGATTTATTCGATTCAATTGATCAAATTTGAGAGCTTTTATTCAGTTTTCATCTTCGCAAGTATTACAGAAAACTTCGAAGTATTCCAGAACATCATTAGACAAAAGAAAACCAGTAAACGTTCAAGAGAAAGAAAACAGATTTTCACGAAATAAAGAAAGAGCAGAAGGTTTTAAGAAATGTTTTAAGTTATGACAACAAAAGGGTCCCCAGGAAGGATCAGGATAACGGTTGACGAACTGTATACCCCTTCAAAACCCAAGGAAAGATTAGGATTATGGATCGACGGATCTATATACCCCTTCAACAATGAGCCATAGTGCTAAGACTGATATCAGGAGTTTGATCAAACGAAATGGACCAAATGTTTAAAGTGTTGTCATAATTTTCAGAAAATGAATGAAGAGCACAAGTGTGATTTAATCACAGCTCTAAGAAATGTTTAAAGAAAATGTTTTCAGAATTGAGTTATGTTTTACGATTTCGTTCCTTTCCAGATTTCTCTGTTATGTTTTACGCTTATTTATTCATAAGCGTATTTAAAGTTTCAGACTCCAGTATATACCAGTTAGCGAACAATTATATTTTATGTTTGATACTTCCAGACTTTACCTGCTGGGCCTTTGGCTCACTAGTTTTCATTGAGTGCAGGTAATGAGCAGTTAAGAGCTGGAGGGAGCTGGACAGAAAGGAAGGAGGTGTTTATCATGGACATCAGATTTCACAGTTTCTTTTGTTCCATCACGTTTTCCTTTTGGGTTATCTAGTACTGTAACGAACTTTTGCTGTTGTATATACTAGACCAGATTTCTAGTATATCTATGTTGTAGAAATTTGTCCAGACTTCATTACGAAGGAATGTAACCATTTTGTTTAAATTACTAGATTTCTATTTTCCGAGTCTTTTAATTATAGAATCTGATTTTTCGTTTTCGTTGAGACTTTGAATATTACTCTCATTTCAGTCCAGAAAGTTAGTAGCGACCTAGTATTTTGATGTTCGAACTTTCTATCACTTTCAATTGAACCCCCAAGATTCATGAATTCCGTTAATAAAAGTAAGGGTCGTTACAGTTGGTATCAGAGCAATGATCCTTGAGATAAACACACTTCCAGTCTGAGCAGATCTCTCCAGCCACTTCAATTTGTGAGTTTAAATTCATGTTTTAGCATGTAGTAATCTCTCATAATAGAATTGTGGTGGATTTGGACTACCCTTTACAGATATGTCAGGACGAGGTAGAGGAAGAAGGAATTTTGCCGAAGGAGATAATGAGTCAGAAGGCATTAATCCAGTCCTCAATAGTATGGAACAACTGCTAGAACGATTAGTTGATCAAACCTCTAATGGGAATGGTCATTCGTCGAGTAGAATTATTAGTAGAGAATATCCCCAGGAGAAGTTTAGGAGGCAGAGACCTCAAGAATTTTCTGGCACTACCGATCCCCTAGTGGCAGAAAGCTGGATTAAAACCATGGAAGTAATATTTGATTATCTGCATCTAACAGAATTGGAGAGACACCGTTGTGTAATTTATATGCTGAGGGGAGATGCTATGATGTGGTGGGAAGGAGCCAAGTTAACGGTGGACTTGGAAATTCTTACCTGGGAAGAGTTTAAGAGGGTCTTCTTTGTACAACATTTTACTGTTGATGTTAGAGAGCAGTTACAGAGTGAATTTTTAACTCTGAAACAGGAAGGGATGGCGATGCGGGATTATATCCGTAAGTTTGAGAGGGGATGTTATTTTGTTCCACTGATAGGGACAAATGCAGATGCCAA